>NW_019379678.1:418326-447910 GCF_000648655.2 Copidosoma floridanum
TATTTTCTATATAAAGAAACAATAAGCAACATGAATTTAAATAATTTGTTGAAATATCGCGTTGTTTCGAAAAAAATACTCTTCGTAAAAACTTCTCTCTTCACCAAAAAATTATCGTAGAATAATTTTTCAAAGCCCAATTTCTTCAACTGGACTTCCTCCATTATACGAGTATACTTAATTTTATTACAAATACAATTTTTCATTTGATTATCCTGCACCGAAAAAATTACTTTTATTATTTTGTTTTCTTTGACGGAGTTTTATGAGTACACTTATTAAACTTAATGCAATCGAAAGTCACTATTTTTTCTACGAATTGAAAAAAAAATTATTTTGCGACCATTTGGTTTAAACTTAACTTTTTATTTGCTGACATTATCATAACGTCTAAGTAGCATTGGAGCGCCCGAGTCAGAGCAACCAGCCAGCCTTACCGCATTTCAGTAGGCAGCCGACATGCGATGCTAAAAATACTCAATTTTAACGGGATTATAGCCGTTGATAGGTTTAAGGTTATAATTGCAAATATTTTTTTTTATGACGAGTAAATTTTTAAAAGTAGATGGTGCAAGTTTCAGAGTTGTGTGATTATTATAGTCGCATTGAGAATTTTTATTTAAAAAATTGTTATCTTCGCACCCGATAGTCGTACTGTAAAATTTTTTTTTCTAAATTCGTACAAAAAGTAGTGACTATCGATTTCAGTTAGTTTCATAAGTGTTCTGATTCAACCGCGTCAAAAAATCGTAAGAAACTAAATAAAAAAGTACTTTTTTCGGTACCCAATAAAAAACTGAAAAATTTCACTTGTAAGAAAATTTCATGATAAATAGAAGTCCAGACGAAGAGATAAAGCTTTAAAAAACGTTTTTACCATAGTTTCTCAACCAAGAGCCAAGAGAGAAGTTTTTACGAAAAGTGCTGTTTTGGATTTTTTAGGTTAACTTCTATATCGATTTTCCGTAAAAGTAAGACACTACGTTTATAGCATTGTTTTGGTTTAAGTCAACTTATTTTTATTTTTTGATAACAATTACATCAAATTTAACATTGAGCTGTCCAAGTTTCATAGGAGTAATTGCTTTGTTTGCACTATAGTTTCTTAGCCCCTTGATTAGTCCTACGTTTTTAGATCAACATGGCGAAAAACAATAAAAAAGACACTTATTTCGATTACTTTATATGATCACTAATGCGTAGCACTGCGTCCCCTAAAACTATACTCCCTGTGGCTATCAAACATTGGGTAGGAACATGGAGGACTTTTGGCGCATACTGAATATTACAAGACCGAACCTATACGATATAGTTTAAGGGTAAGTGGCTTCAGCGTAAAAAAAAACTCATACTAAAATAATATTTTACAATTGAACTATCCTATTAATTAAAAATTCTTTGTAAACAATCATTGAAAATACACATTGTTCTGGAAAATCACTGTCATATAAATATCATATCATAAGAAATATTGTATTATTTAACGTATTTTTTCTTCATCAGAAATTTTAACGAACAATTTGGCTTAGTTATTATTATATACATGTAGACAAACTTAAGTACATATATTATACCTAATTCTCCGTTTTTGGTAGGACGAAAGTTATATATATTTTTTTTTAAGTCTGTTGATTGTATGTTTTCTATTATTAAATAAAAGGTATTAAAAAATGTAATAAAGTTTTTTGTTAAAATGCTCATAGGTATAAAAATCGAAAACTACTGTAATTATAATAACTTTTATGTACGAATGATAAAATGTTAATTTCTGATGCAACGAGTCATTCAGAAATAGCAAAAATAATTAGCTAATCTATAGTTTCAGTTTCCACTTCTGTCGGTAGACACGGTTTTTTTTTTTTTTATTATTAAGTGGTGAGGGTATAAAATCTGATAGTGGTAATTAATTTGACAGGGACCTCGTTGGTGTCAATAAAATAAATAGCTGCATGGACGGCTCTGAAGGGTGCTACGTGTAACTTTCAAATTTGTTCAATAGTTGTCAATAAAAAATAATGTCAAAATGTATGTCAAATGAGTTTAAAAAAGTAATTATTTGATATTTGAATCAAACCAGGGGATATTTTATGTTGAATACTTCGAAGAGTGATAAATCAAATAAGATTCCATTATTTGCAAGCTTCACTAATACAAAATTATCCTATTATAATAAAAAAATCTTACTTCTGATTGGATGTTCAACAACCGCATTGTTTCTTTCTTGTCCTTTCGCATCGGATGGCTTTACATTTTTTACAGCTGTGTCATCTGTTACGTTTACAATCCAATCTTCGTATAATAGCGAAAGACTTGTAATAAAAGTCTTGTCTCTAGAAACAAGTCCAATAAGCAGAATACTCTCACCATTCTTTTGAAATAAAATATCTCCATGTTGAACGTAAGATGCATACGAAATTTTAAATTGACCATTTAAGTTAGATTGTTTGTCAAATAAAATCACACAGAATATTTACCGTGTAGTGTTCAATGTTGGAAAGACAAAATTTTGACTTATGCAACGAAACGATATTTAAATAGGCTTTTTCCAACTTATACTGACATAAATCTTCGGTTGTAGCTGTCACTTTGTTAGATGTTACTTTAGGGCCCCCTGAAGGTTGACGTCTATAGCCAATTAGAGTAAATTCTGTATTCACGCTGATTTTATTAAACTCAAGTAGATTGACGACATTCACGAGTGAGCTGAATGTCACTGACCATTTCAATTTTACGACAGCAATGTCATGCTCGTCAGTACTGGAAATTTGTAATTTTATAGTTCAATTTCAATGAAATTATAATTTTGTCTGTGATTTAAATGAATATCTTACTCGAAGTTGTAGTCTGGGTGGACAAATGTGGTATTCACAGGAATCATTTGTGTATTTTTGTCATTATGTGAAATACCACTGACAAGAATACTATATTTATTTGAATTAAAGCCATATAGGCAGTGTGCGTTTGTTATAGCATATTTATTGTTAATAAGTGCACCAGAACACCAAAACTTAGATCTGCTTGCCGTAACTGTTTGAACTAGCGCATAGAACGGAAACTGAGTTCTTTCAATTGTTTTTCTTGCCGTCTCTACAGTACTAGCTTTACAACAAAAAATTTTATAAAAATTTATAATGTACCAACTAACTTCCTACAAATATTTTCTATATAAAGAAACAATAAGCAACATGATATTGTCGAATACTACAAAAAACAAGATAAGAAACTTTTCATTAATTCTTATAGCTAGCAGCTTTAATACAATACAATCAAAACTTTTACCATTTAAATTTGGAATTCACTTATTTTAAACTAACAAAAAAATGAAACTCAAATATCAGCTAGATAGTTTTATTTACAAAACGCAGAAAACAAGAATATTTACCTTGAATTACCAGAAGAACAGCAAAAATAGGTAACAAAATCATTTTGACGAAAAAAGAATACTTTTTATCCTTTTTTTTTAAATTGTATGATTTGGATTGCAAGATGTAGCATTGGTAAGTCCTCCTTCAAAAAAAATTTAGTTATTGGACTAAGAACTTTTTTTTAAGTACATGCCATTAAGATTATTTTAGTGTAACATATTATAAATCGTGAAATTATTAAATCATCACAAGTGCCTTAGAACATTATGGACGTTGATAATTCAATTACCAATTTATTAACTTTAAATGTTAAATTTTGTAGTCTTTTTTAAAATGATTGACATAACTAGGATGTTGACTGACATAACTCATTAGGCCTGTCAAAAAGTTTCTATAATAGTGATCGTTGCATATTTTTATTTAGGCAATAAACAACAGACGTACGGGCTTGATTTCTAAATTTTGTCCTGCTCGAGGTTTATATGTTTTTGATCTTACAAGTATTTTACAACAAACAATTAATATTTATTGTAAGTCATAACTTACTAATAAACAGAGTAACGATTTTAAAGGATATCTGCTTGTAGAAATTTGTTACTTTTTGTCTATGTACTCATAAAAATATATCAATTTCACTGCTGCACATGTCTTTTTATTTATTCTAAACAATCGTATTATATATTAGTCATGCTTAACATTAATGTGATTGTATACACATGTATATTAGGATTAAAAATTTTATTTTATACGTAATCTAAGAAATATAATTGTTTGGTACATCTCAGTGATACAAAAAAACAGTTTAAAGAGAAATAATTTTAGACATTACATCTCACAAATAACGATAATTTAATAGAAAAACAAAAAAAATACCTACGTCTTTTTTTTGTGTCTGAACTTTGACATAGGTTAATTACAACCTATTTTATATAGGAAAACCTTTATTTTTTGAAAATCGGTTTTGCCCCATTTTATTTTTATGATTTGACTTATGTTTATGAAAGGCAAGTACTAAAGTAGTCGAATTATTAGTAAAAAATACTTTAAAATAAAATAAAAAATTGTTGTTTCTACTCGTATGGTTTTTAGATTGAGCCTAAGTCACTAATTTGTTGTAATATACAAGAATTTTCACAAGTTTGTGAACTTACTATGAAGTTTCCTGTACATTGAAGTTCATCACGTTAAATACCGATAATATATCTGCCTAAACACTTCCTTGTTTTAAATCATTCTAAGTGAAAAAATTCCGATGACACTTTTAAGATATCTTTCAATTCTGATACAAAAGGGCACTTCTGTGATCAAATTATAAATCAACGAAAAAGTTTGTACTGCTTAAACTTATAAATACAAAGAAAAAATTTTAAACCGCTACTTTGAAGGCCTGTGTTATTAGCAATGGAATAAAAGAAGTTGTTCAAGCAGTTCAAAGCTGGAACAGCGATTGCAGCACAATAGAAATAGTTTCTTTATTCAGGAAAGACGTACGTTTATTAAGATAGCTGTACGTAATGATTAAATAATGGACGTTTTCTCAACGACTAATCAGAAGTTATTAAGGCCTTTCCTAGTGGTGTTACCAAACTGAGTAAACATTACAAAATACTAAAAAAAATAAGTATATGAATGTACTGTCAATTTCTGCGGCTTTGCCTGCTCCCTATAAAATATTGCTTAAAATATTATTTTGTTCTAGTTTGTACTGAAATATAATATCTTTTTACAAAACTGTAATGCATTTTAAATAATTTAAATGAATGCACAACAAAGTATCTCCCATCACTTCACCTTCTTTATACTTATGAATGTTTGAGATATTCAATTTAGTTTATGTTACAACTTTTCTGTGTAATATACTAATTGTAACGTTCAACGGCAAATTTTATTTATCATGGGAGTGTTAAAGAACACGATAAGATCACAATCTTTTGAAATAAGAATTAAATAAGGTATAGTAAAAAATCTTGAGCATTCTGAAGAGAACGCATGTTAATACTATTTGTTAAGTGTATAACATGTAGTTTATTGCGTCGTGGCTAGAACTTGCAACCTAGTCCTCCTGATTCGTTTAGTACATTACGATACTATAGTGCGTGGGAAAAGCGATTAACGCATGCGCGTCATTCACATAACCTCTCGCACGTGTGGTGTATACAACTTTTCGACACAGCGTGCGCAAAGAATGAGATTATGAGCCATCTAATGTGGCTCTACAAAGACCTCGACATACACACGCACTCGCACGAGTGCGCAGTACGAGCTGTGGGTAGCGTGTATAAATCGAGGTCTTTAGAGCCACAGCAGATGGCTCGCAATCGAGTCCCCGCGCACAGTATTTCGAAAAACATCTTATGGACGCTAAACCAAAATTAAAAGATATGATCAAACGAAGTAGATTAATTTTTTAATGTAACGTCAGTAAATGAATTTAGAAATTCAATGACTGTTAAAAACTTATGATTGCTTTATCATGTTAAGGGTACAACTAACGTGTAAAGTAGGAAAAGTGTACCGTATGCTAGTACAGTAACCGACATTACCAACAGCAGTTGTAAATAGTGATACTTTGGCTATGTAAGCTGTGATTGTGAGTTGTGATGTTTAATTCCTCCATAAATAACATCACATTTTAGATATGTGCGTGAAAATTCCTATTCTTGGTCAGTATTTATATTAACCACCGCCAATTTCTGGACGGATAAAGTTGCCAATTTCTCTCACCATGGGGATTCCGAGAGGATAGATTTTCCACTCTAACTTCATACTTCTAGTGATTATTATGTTATGGCTATTTAATGTAGTCCACATCAAATGAAAACATTTAGAAATTATAGTTAATCTTCTGCCAAGTTGGAAAAAGACTGGATCGGTAATTTTTGGAATTTTTGCCAACAATAAAACTCATTATTTTTATACTATTGAAAGATGAGAAACTTTTTAAAGTTTATTCCAACTCTCAAGAAAATTATATAAACTTAATGAGGTGTGACACTACTATACATTTAACCTATGATAATGCAAATGTATTGCATAGGTACATGGCTTTGAGCAGTCTGTAAACTTTTACTAAAGAAAAAAGAAAGACACAAAGATAAATTTTACGCAATCCTTTTCAAATTGTTGATCATCTTTTTATTTTGTATTAAATACTTTGAATTTTTTTAAATTCTTAATAGAAAATGATACTGCTAGATTACAAATTAAATCATGCAACGTGACATGAGAGTTGACGGGTAATTTCTCGTCCAACTTCGTCTCCAATCCTACACATCGTTAAGTCAAGTCTGTTACTTTTTGGTCAAGGTCAGTCAAAACGTTTTTTAATGCTTCCTATAACGGTTGTGCAAGAATATTTTCAAATGTTTGTATGAAAATATAAAAACAAGTAAATAATATGTTTTCTTTATAATACTTACTCTCTTATTCTTTAATAAGTATGTGAGATATTCGTTTAAAAAAAAGTTATTTAAAGTTAAAAATTTAAAGTTAAAAATTTTTGAAAATAATCCAAACACCTATAAACTTTTTAATTAATTATAAGCAAATGAAAGTTTAGCTCCAGATAGAACTAGAGTACTGATTTGGTTAATAGGTTTCACTCAAAAATTATTGTATTCAAATGATCTTCATTTATAACTTGTTTGTTAAAGTTGTTGATAAAATTTTCGGATTCATTGGGTGAGTCTCTTTTCGAAAATACACTGATAAAGTATTTACAGGATCTGAGGAGATTATACATTTGTAGAGATCATTGTTAAAATTATTGGAGGAAGATTTCATTTTTAAAGAGGTTGAAATTACGAAAATTGAAAGAAGCGACACAAAATCACTACATGTTAGTAGTGTTTATTATGATTTGATGGTGTACATCATCTCCCAGCTAAAAATTGACTAAGCATGGCTTCTCTGAAAAATAAGTTTAACAAATTCAGCTATTTTAGAATATGTTGCGATGATAAAAAAAAAATTTTTATTTCTATTTGTTCCACGGTAGTAGATACTTCGTTTACCAGTTCATCATTTTCTTCAGCAAGATGTGAAGAAAATTCTTACAACGCTGACCACTATTTCAAATCGTTATTAACACATGCTAACATAAGTTATAAAACCAGTGAGTTATCCAATGTTTAATAATAAGTTTTGGGAAGCCCATTTCAACTCGAGTATTTTTAAAGTCCCTTTGTTGATCAGATTTTTTATCATAGTGTAAAATTTATTCATGAATGTCAATCCCTCTTGCTGCAATTCTTTTAGTATGTGTTGCAAATAAAGATGAGTATGGTGTCAGAGAGAATAAATACTTATAATTTCGAGACTCATTGCCATCAGTCGAGCGCCAAGGCCAGTAACTTGACCCATTTTCGTGCTGTAGCTATTTAAACAGAATGCGAGAATATTAGCAAGGAGGATTCCCAATTCAGAGTAAGGTTTTGGCACTCTATAAAGCATTCAAGCCATGCTTTGGTTTTTATTCCCGAAATAAAAATCAGCATTAAATCCGACAAGATTTTTTTTACAGATTGACTCTGAAAATCCGGGTGGCGTACAAGAATAACTCAACACGTTTTCTTGCTATTATCTGTACTTTTGTCGATGCTTATAGAAATATAATTCACTTGTATTTATTAAGCCAGTTCCAACTTTTTACTTTCACCTATAACATTAACTATGGTATTACAAGTTTTGGTTTCTCTTATTTCCAGATTATACGATATGTTTGTGTCCCACAGGTTTCTAATGCCTTTCAGCAATATATGCGATGTTTCAAACATATTTCTAATGCCTTTCAGCAATTTACATGATAATTCAAAAGGATTAAAATTATCAACCAATATCACTGTAAACTTAAGATTAGCAATCACAGTATGTCTTTGAAACTTGTCAGTATCCGGTACCTTAAAATCGTATTCTGTGTAACGCATACTTTTAGGAAGTTTCTTCGTATGTCGTGAGCTAAAGGCATAAACTATTAAGCCATGAATTTGGTTCTTAGATTAGATTAGAGTATTTTACATAAATTACAATACACTGATTCATTGTCTTCATCATTTAAAACAAGCCACTTTCAAACGTTGTCACTAACAACCATGCTTTTCAGCTGACGCGAAGATTTTGCGTTCTTTCATATTTTTCTCGAATTTCTGGCATTTTTTTTACCTACAACATATAATTTACAGCTCTGCGATTACTTACATACGTCATTAAAAAAAATGTCTTTTTCTTAGTAGTCACGATTGCTTGGAAATCATAGAAAATACGTAAGTATAGTAAGTTTTTCATATTTTTCGAGGATTTGTATACTATCAATATAGCAATGTAACAATAATCATTATACAAAGTTCTAATATTTTATTTTTATAATTTTACGCTTGTCATGTGTTTTTTAGTACTTTGACTAGACATTGTGTATGCAATTTAATACATAAAAAGTATCACAAAATAACTTTAATGCTTTAGATCCTTTTATGCGTGCAATAACGTGACCTGATTTAAACATTATTTCTTCTTCAATATAATTTCTACTTTATAGTACACAATTGCAAATGCACAAGTTGCTTCTATTTTTAGTAGATTTATTAGGGACTTTATAGTTTGGAGGAACTACGACTCAGAGGTTCCAAGTTCCAAGGCTTCTAAAAATATGTAGTTCTACAATATTTTGTACAGGAAATTTTACCATTGTTATTGAACCAGAATTCGAGATATTACCGTTAAGATGTCAAGTCCTTTTTCTTTTATTATCTGCGTATTAATCATTAACCTTAACTTCAAATCTACCATTCTCGCTTGTTCTTCATCCATCTCACCATCTCACTCTTTTATACAAACACATCGCACCATCCATATCCGTCGATTATATTACATCCTTTATCTTCTTTTACATTATTTAATGTCATTCATCTTTTACTAGTTATTTATTTGATTTTACATTATTTTGATCTCCTTCACGTCTTAAACGGCAAACGTCCACACCTCTTACTCATGCTGTTCTCTTTCTCTTAAAAATTCCTTTCGTCCCAATTATCAAGCATATCCATAAACCTCATACTATTCATAATATCGTTTCTATGAAATTCTCTTATCACTAGTCCTGCACCACCTTCATACATTTTCATCATCATCTTAACATCGTGCTCCCCATCCATCTGCATTCAACCACTCAACTCCACATATCAGATATAACACATCTGTTACACTGTACTTAGTGCCCATCTCCATCATACTACTGTCATTGCACCTTGTCTGCTTCATTTCGTTTCTTATTCCAGAATCGTTGTCCCTTCACCGAACACATTCTTAAAAACAACCATCAGTTAAGCTACCACTGAAGGTAGTAGTTATTTTCCATTTTTTGAGCGTTGGCTCTCTTTCACTATCTTCGTGATAACTCGTGTGTTAGATTATTTGCCACGTTAGTCCTCCCATCACCTTGCAAGTGCATACTTTTCAGACACTTTCAAGTTTAGTTAGTTTTTTTTAGTTAGTTTATTGAGTCCGATGACCTGTATTTTGTTCACCATCGCGATATCCATTGTATTGTATAATATTTCGTTATGATCAATAAATCAGAGTTTTTTTTACGCCGTTATTTTTTTCCTAATAGCTGACTTTTATTTACGTAACCGTCCTCATCCTTTCTTTTCCTTGAGGTAAATTCATTGTCCTTTTATTTGTCAATCAGAAGTTAATTTTTTTTGAATTACGGACCTTTAAGTTGAATTTAATTTATATAGTCACTTTGTCCAATCATCATTATTCATATAGTTATACGTTAGTTACATTCATTTCAATTCTAGTTTTGTTGAATAAATAAGATAAGTGTATTTCTAGCTTAAGAATTCGCTTCCTTAGTCTTAGCTTGATAATTCGCTTCTTTTCTAATAGCGTTTGTATTGGTTATTAATTATATTTTTGTATTAGAAGTAGTATACATAATATCTATATTTTAGTAGGACTTTGTCCTACAGCCAGCTCTTATGTTTTAATAAAACATGACAAATGTTTTGAAGTATGAATTTTAATTTGATATGATGTTTTGGAAATGGTAAAAAAAAATTTTAAAACTTCATAAGCTTGGGCTGCGTGTAAAAAAATTGCTACAAAGTTTTATTCTGAGTGGAACGTTCCATACTGTAGCTCATATTTTTATGATTATAAGGGTTACCACAGCATTCATCTCCAGGCTGTAGTTGATGCTCATCAGAAATTCATTTCTGTAGACATTAGGGCTGCTGGCCGTCAAAGTGATGGTGGGGTGTTTGATGATAGGCAGTTTGGAAATTTACTGGTACAAACAAAATTGAAGGTCCCATATCCATAGCCACTGCTTCCAGGTGCTAGCAAGTTGCCTTACGTGTTTTTGGGTGATGAAGCTTTTGGCTTGAGTGAGAATCTTTTGACACCATACCCCAGAAGCTCAAACTTGGACGTAAAGAAAAAAGTGTTTAATTATAAATAATCCAGAGCAAGAAGTACAGTAGAGTGTGCTTTTGGAAAAATGACAAGTACCTGGCGTCTCTTCAGAAAATGTACAGAAATTTAATTGCCTTCCTTTCTAGAATCAGTGAAAGCCTGAGTTTGCTTGCAAAATTATTTAATCATGTCCTATAAATAATATACTTATGTAGCTATACCAGCTGATGTTCAAGAGACTTCGGAATTTCAGAGATCAGTAACACATTTGAGTAAAAGAGCAACATGTAAGACAGCAATAAATATAAGAGATGGTTTCGCTAACTATTTTATGAACGAAGGAGCAGTGGCATTTCAATCGCAGAAAGCTATCAATTATGATTTTTAGTACATTAAGGATAGACAAAGTAGAATATATACTTACATCTAAATCTTGTAAATATAAAATAAAAATGTACACAAACAAGATTATATTAAGTGTTCATTTCTTTGTAAGTACTTATTCTTATTGATATCAGGTACGTACTATTGTACTATGTATAATTAGTCAAACACATCAAATCACAGTCAAGTACATTTTCTCTTTTTCCATACATAATTTAGCCCTGAGATCTTAGTACTAGTCAATTAATAATTAAAGGTATCTTTTTATTTCATTAAGAAGAAACAGAACTCCAATCTGTACTTCTAACCTACATCCAACTGGTATAGTACGCATAATCTCGCCAACCTGAAGCAAAAATCCATCAGTACCATCGAGGGGCTTGTTTTCTTTAAGATACGATAAAATTTCCTTGTCAAAGTCACTGATTTTATTTGTTGCAGCATCTGTGATAATATTATAAAAGCAGGTATATTTCAGTTATTAATACAGAGATATCAACCAAAAAATACAAACTCTTCCTTGGCTTTTTAAAATAGAAAGAAGGTATCTCTGGTTCTTCACTACTGGTTTCGTCTACTCTCTCTGATAACGGACTAACGTTAGCAGAATTTGTTGATATAGACGAAGTGGTACTAAAATTAAATACAAATCAATTGGTATTAAGAATACTTACATGTCAAGTATTTTGGATAGCAATATAATATTCTGCATACGGTGAAGAATCTGCGACTTCGTTCAAAAACTGCAAATGCTCATAAAACGGAAATGACTAGGATGGGCGTTTTTTTTCTAAAGAAGCTGATACACTTGGTGTGTAAGCGAGGACTTGCTTTCTACATTTCATACATTTATTTCTTAAACTCTTTAACCTACCCTTTACCTCTTCAACATCCTTGGTTTGTAATTCATTACAAACAGATAACCAGTTGATTTTTTTTCAAAGACGTACGTTCTTTTACGAGGATTTTATGACTCCAGAGTGGCGGTATTTTTTTAACAGGTAAAATTAAAGTCTTATTACGTGTATCTTGGTCTGTACTGTTATAAGCTTCATTGTTTCTATTAGCACCTACACTCAAGTTAAAATCAGTCATCACATCTACAGAATCAAGTGAGGATAATCTGTAATGTAAGTGCTATAATACTTAATACACACTGGTTGTATTTTAAATAGTAAATAAAGATGTAGATAATTACAAGCCAAACAATCGGCATTTACCTGAAAATAATTGATTGTTGTCATTGCTCACGAGTACATAAGCCGAAGGATCAAACTCATCAAGACATGTGTGTTCCTATAAATTAGTGACAGGATCAAGTATTTTATTACAGTACTTGCATATAAAATGCTGGAAAATAAAAACAAATATTTTGAATTTTATGCATTAACATTCAGGAATAGGTTACATTTTTTTTTGGTCTAGTCGCGGGGGCCACCATCCATTTCTAAACCTTTTTCCTCTCATCCTACCTGAATCCATGGGAACATTGTGAGCATCTCCGGTGGAACACACCTTTCCAGTTAAGCTGACACTCTCTGCACCGATGGTACATCGGGTCCACTCACCACTGTGTAGCCTTTCCCCGGAGAAGACTCCATTATATCAGGACGTCCACTCCTCGCCAGTTGAGCCGGCGCTCTCTGCTGAAGCATCGGATCCAGGCTAATTAGCATCCCCAGAAAAGCCCCGTGTTTCAGGGGCCACTCCTCACCGGTAAGGCCGGCGATCCCTGCCCGATGCCTGGCATCGGGTCCGCTAATCCCTACCTATAGCCTTAACACTGTTTCGCATTCACCCAGGCCCGAAAACCTGTGGGGCAAGGAAAAAACCCTGGAATTACTCTGAAGGAGAATTCCATGGAAAAACCCGCCCCGGAACAGCCGGAGTTACATAGGAACTTTTCCCGATGAAAACAGTTTTTGAAAAAATCTGCATTCACCAGGAATCGAACCCACGACCCCTAAAACTGCGTTGTATCAGTAACAAGCACGCTTACCACTGAGCCAACGCCGCTCATCTTTCTATGTTAATTAAAAAACTAACCCCGGTATTACCGTTTGACATTTTTGCAGATTTATTAAACTTTGATTTGACCCAGTTACAAGTTGACCAAAATATGTTGTGGGTACCTTACTACACAGTTCTTGCTGGCAGTATGTCAACTCAATGTCCCTGTTTACCGACTAGTCATTTATTATACTTACTCGAAATTTTTTTTAACTTATTACCAAAATCAGTTTCTGACATCAAAATACGACTTCAGAGTCTAATTTCATTGCAAACAAGGTATCTGTTGAACCGAATGCAAAAAAAAAATTTATCTTTATCAATTTGAATTAAATCGCCCACCGAAGCTTTGGCTGGCATTCTCCAGGCTGCAGATTTCCCATGTGCAGGCACCCTAAGACTGCCAGTCAAAGATTTAGGTAGATAATTTAATTGCATTAAAGCATTCAGTACTCATGTAGACAGGACACTTCGAAGAATTTCATAGTTAAATCATGCAATGACTATTTTAGGAAAAATGGTGATAGTAGTGATCTCATTGGTAATCCTTATATCTGTTTATAATGTTTGTCGTTAAATAAAAAGGAAATGTTGTTAAAAATAAAATTAGTGATACAACTGTTCAATAATTATGACGATAAAATTAAATTAACATACGAAATAGAAAGTAACTGTAAAATTAATTTTCTGAATTTGACTTTGATAAAACAAAAAGATAAAATACTCATTGATTGGTAAAGAAAACCTACTTCTAGCAATGTCACCGATAATTTTCACTCTAATCATTCAGCAAAGACTAAAACAAACATTGTATACAATTTGATAGATAGAGCGGTAGTATTTTCAAACCCAATATTCCACAGGAAAAATACTAAAATTGTCAAAATTATACTGTGCGAGAACGACTATCCACTACCTTTTATTAATAAATACATAAACAAATGCATTTTTTCTATCAAATAACAAAATAATTTGCAAGCCTTACGTATCAATCCAGTTAATACTTATACACACAGTAAACAAATAAATTTTCTATCCATACCTTTTCATGAGAAATTATTCTATGAAATAAAATCTTCATAAAAAAAATTTAATAAAAAACTGGTTCCATTAGCAACTAATAGTTTTTTAGTTTTTTCGCATAGTGACTTTAGGAAAAGATAACGTAAAAAATATGGACAAATGTGGTGTTGTATATGGCTTCTAGTGTCAAAATTGCAAAGCTACGTATATTGGTGAAACCAAGAGACAGATAAAGACACGTATTAATGAATACAAGAAAGTAATTTGCTTCATCATTTTGTATCATTGTTTTATTTACAATTGTTTGAAATTAAGTTATATTGTTGAATTTACAATATGCACTGCGAAATATCTTGTTTTAACTAATTGTGTATTTATTTATTTTCAATAAAGCCTGATGAGGGCAACACACCAGTTGCCGAAACGTTGCACGACATATTGTGTGTATTAATTCTTGCCCCAAAAGATCAAATACAATAAGATTGATATCATGGAGGGCGATACAAGAAATTATTACGTTAAACTGATGTACTTTAAATACTGGATTAAGTATGTTGGAACCACGAACTACTAGCCTTATTTATATGGAAACTGTATTGTATAGTTGCGTTACAAAATTGGAAACACATGAAAATGAAAAAATTTTGTTAATGGTTATTGTGAATGTCAAATCAAAAGATCAAATACAGTAAGATTGTATGTCAGTTCAAATTTAATCACCTGCCAAAGCTTTAACTCTCAATCTCGAGACTGCAAGACTCCCATGTATACGTAGCCTAAGTTGAAAAAATCACAGGGAAATTAAAATTTTTTTATGAAAAATGATATGTTTTTTCAACTTTTTTATTTTGCATGCTGAATACCCTTTTTAATTAAAACACGTATGCACTCATAGCACTTTTTTTATCATGTTAAATATATTTATTGTGCTTACATGAAGACATATAGTATTTTGCAATAGTTTTGCCACTGATTTTATTGGTGTGGACATTTTTCATGACATGACTCCGCTACCTAAGTGTAGGCTCTTTAAACTTTCACACCACAATATTTTTTTAATTAAACTGACAAATTAGGAAATTTCTTGCCATTTTTTGGAACCAGTGCTGCTAAAATAATTGAGACGAACATTTCTTAATCCTTCTCCTCATGTCATTAGAAAACTATGGTTTACAAACTACTTTAGGACATAAATAAGGTACTAACCTAACTCAGATATGGTGGCTTGTAGATGCTATACGTTATGTCTTATACTCTGTATGTAACCATCATCAGAGAAATTACAATGGCTATCTACTCTGATGTAAGCACAAATCGTGTACAAAGCTATCTCTAACTCGGGTGATGAGCCAACCAACATGACCATCCATTTACGCTTTAATGGTTTCCTGGTAAAATCTACGCAGACATAGCTGATGTATATGGTTCTGCTTATCTTTAAAAAATGTAGCTCAATTAGAATGTGGTTTTCAAATAAGGCACTGACATTTTTCAAGAAGTCATTTTAGTTAGCTTTCTTTTAAGTGAATGTGAATCTTAAAATAGTATTAACTTACAAGTTCATTTTCAAAGCGTCCTCTCGTAAAACACACCAGTTCATATTTTTTTTTCTTCTCATCCAAAATAATCCAGTTATTGAAAGTATCACCTGCAGGAAAAGCAAGTTAAACATGGCAGGTATAAAATTGTGTACAAAGTTAAAAAAAAGAGGTGTAATATCCCCTACCAACCCTTCTTTTAATTATTTATCAGGTAAACTAAAAGTAATAATGTTAATAGTCGTCAGTCGTACGTACTGAACTAGAAAGACATATTTTGATGTAAAAAAATACACACTTGCACAAAAATACTCACGTGGACATAAAAAAAACCATGTGAATTTTAATACTTTAATTTTTAAATATTACACATTATGTATCATCTGATTCAGCAAAAGTTTATGATCTCAATATTTAAGATAGACGAGTAACTTAAGCCGAGCCATTAACGGACATGTACAAATAATAAAGGGCCTTAACCCAATCTGTATTGGCTGTATTTAAAATCTGTTATATAAGTGGATTTGCAAGAATTAAATATAAAACGAAGCTAAATGTAACACAAAATTACGACATTGCATTATTATTCATGATACATATTTTTGTTAAAAAAAATTTTAGCTTACGTAATGAGAAATGGGTTTAAAACAAATGAGGTAGACAGATAGACATATCTATATGAATTAAATTGAAACATTAAAAAAAAATATCATACCATTAGAGCAGTAAGCTGAAGAGAAGTTTAGTGTACATTTCTCGATAAAAGTGGTTTTAAAAGCATTATTGGGTTCAAACCATAGTCTGCGCAGAGAGTTTTTGTACTCATTCAAGTCATTTTTGACGATGCCCTTGTCACTAAGAAAACTCATCGCAGTTGACATTACAGTGGTGTTAAGTAATGTTTCTATAAACAAGTTCAGATCATTGAGATACTCTTCAGTGTTAGTTATTTTTATATCTGGATTCATATAGTACTTCTCGTACATTGACAAAAATCTTTGGATCGTTGGGATCTGAAAGGCTTCTGGCTTTACAGAGTATCTTTTAATTTCCAGGAAAGCAATAAAACAGAAAAATGATGTAATTATACCTTGAATAAAATCTAAAATAAAACTAAAAATATTTTACCTACATGTTCCATTCAGGTAAATCATCAATCGTTGGGCCTGGTATCGTAATGTAATCCAAGACATTATTGACGTCATTAGCGAATAGATTACGAAACAAATTTGTTAACTCGTCGGAAGTAATTATAATCTTGGACTCAGATTTTATTGCTGCAAAAAATTTCATTTCTCTATTAATCATTTGAATTTTTTTTCTCTTCTTACTTGAGTCATATATTTCTTAATTTAAGGCTACAGAAAAAAAATTATCCTAACAAAACACCGAAAAAATCCAAGTCATAGCTGACTACTTAAATCCCTAGATGCTCAACGTACTATTTTAATATATATTTGGTTAAAAGATAGCACATTGGCACTTTAAGATACCATTCTAAAATAAAAATTTGCTATAATTCGAATAAACTTTTCTTACAATTTGAATGGAGTAACTCATCAAAAAAAATCTTCATTGTTTCGATTAAAGCGAGATATGTCTCACCCAGTTGTAGTGTATTTATAAGCCCGAGTTAAGGGTATAAATAAAAGTATAACACACGCGTCTATATAGATATATGAAATGTCTTTTATTTCTTACAGTACAAGAAGCGGAGAAGGTACAGCATGACTACTGGCTTAGTCCAATGCTGTACGTCGACTAACTATATAATTGATACTCACTACCGTGAGTCACGTATGCACGTCTGATCGCCCGCTTCTATGCACAGATGGCAGCATTGCCCTTACGCTATATTAATTTCTATTAATACCATGTACAACAATCCTCCCCTTTTTTTTTAATTATAAGTTTAGCCTGTCCCTTGCCTTAGGAGTGCGTTTTGATCGCCTCAACGGTGCATTCTCTGTTGATTTGTTTTTTCTTCCTGATTCTCCCCGCAAGTTCATTTGAGGACTGTTGTTATTTATTACTTGTGGACTATTAGGATTTTCCACCGCTTGTGGATTACAAAGTTTTTCCTTATTACTACTTAGGCGCCGAGTTTTACATT
This sequence comes from Copidosoma floridanum, assembly GCF_000648655.2. Next base: position 436,176 of record NW_019379678.1, read on the forward strand.
TTTCCGTGTTTTCCTTATCTCTATAATCAGTTACTAACTCCTTACCATAAACATCGTTACACTAACTTTCCAATTTACATGGTTTAATATGATCGGCGTGTCTTTTCCAGTTAAAATTATCGCTAGTCTTAACATCATATGTCACGTTACCTGTTTTATCTACAATATACGCCTTTTTCCAACAGCAATTCCTAAAATCTTTTGCCATCACCGTTTCGTTTACATCAAAGTCGATTTTTCTATTGCCATGATGGTTTCTTTTTTGCGCCTCTTGGCTTTTATTGACTACGGCTGCCGTGTTTAATTTTAGTAGGTCAAATCGCGTGAACAATTTTCGCCCCATCTGCAATTCTGCAGGTGTGACCCCGGTAGTAACGTGCGGCGTGGATCTGTACTGAAATAAATATTTCGCAAGTGCATCTTTGCGATTCAATTTTTCCAACAAAAGTATTTTGAACTTGTTTTTGAACGTTTTTACAGCATTTCCCGCAGCACCATTACTAGCGGGGTGATACGGAGGTACCAGGTGGTGATCTATATTATTATTTCGCGTAAATTTACGAAACTCCTGAGAGATAAACGCAGGTCCATTATCCGTTACAATTTTAATGGGGAGGCCCCATGTAGCGAAATATAATTTAAACGCATCGATTGTGGATTTAGCCGATATATCGCGCATTTCTTGTACGTCCACCCATTTAAAGTGTGCGTCCGTGATTATAATATACATTCGACCTCCGATAGGCCCGAGGAAATCCGCGTGTAAACGTTTATTTGGCGCATCCGGCCAGTCCCATACATGTAATTCTGATCTAGGAGGGTCTGGACCATGCGTCAAACATAAATCACATTGTTTTGTTATTTTTTCAATCTCCTTGTCTATTCTGGGCCACCAAATATATGAACGTGCAAGCGCCTTCATTTTAACGACGCCCATATGACCGCTATGTAGCTCTTTTAGAAAAATAGGTTGTAGAGATTTTGGTACAATTAGTCGGTGTGCCCATAGGATACACCCATTTTCTAGCGCTAATTCGGATGCTCTACGCTTATATGCCTTTAAATCTTCCTCTATGACTTCCGGCCATCCGTACTTGACATATTTACGTACTTGAGTCAGTACCCCGCAATTTGCGATCCCTAGCACTAATTTACTATGTGATATAAAATCTACAGATTCGCTTACATAATTCAAGTACGAATAGTCGTCGGTCTTGATCCCATCAACTTTCGCACCTAATGGAAGTCTAGATAGACAATCCGCATGACCATTATCTTTCCCTTTAATATGGACAATTTCAAATGTATACCCTGATAAAAAAATAGCCCACCTCTGTAGGCAACTAGCAGACATCTGTGGCAACCCTTTTTTATCGCCAAATATAAAAACCAGCGGTTTATGGTCAGTTTCGAGTGAGAATTTCAGTCCAAAAATGTACTAATGAAATTTCTTTACCGCAAATATAATGGCCAATGCTTCTCTGTCTATCTGGGCATAGTTCTGTTCCGCTTTAGTTAGTGTTCGCGATGCGAATGCAATGGGTTCTTCCAATTTATCAGCAAATACGTGCGACAAAACCGCACCGATACCTTTTGGCGACGCGTCACAAGTGACTTTCATAGGTACGTTTGGATCAAAATGAGTTAAAACTTCGGAGGAAGTAAGGCTCGCTTTAGCCTTGTTAAACGCTTTTTCATGAAACTCCCCCCACCCCCATTTTGAGTCTTTTTGTAAAAGTATATACAGATATTAAACAGTCATCGCATAATTACGGATAAATTTCGAATAATAATTCATCATTTCCAAAAATTCCTGAAGTTGCTTCACGGTTCACGGCCGTGGAATTTTCAACACCGCCTCGATTTTCCTATCTAATACCCGGATTCCCCTTGCATCAACTCCATAGCCCACAAACTCTATGTCCGACTTACTAATTAAACACTTGCCTATTTTTAAGGTTAATCCAGCCTGTTTAATTTTCTGTAAGACTTCGGTTAGTCTGGCATCATGCTCTGCCTGATTTCTACCCCCCACGCGAATATCGTCAAAAAATATCGTTACCCCTGGGATATCTTTTAATAAGTTTTCCATTTCGCGTTGAAACCAGCCAGGTGCGGACGCAACGCCGTAAGGCAGGCGTGAAAATTTAAATAATCCCCTATGGGTGGTTATTGTTGTATAAGCCTGCGATGACTCTTCAATCTCGATTTGCGAATATGCTCTCGTTAAATCTAATTTTGACTGTACTACGTGCCCTTGCATTGTAGCCAACAAATCTTGAATCCGCGGAATAGGGTGTTTATCGATTTTAAGAAAAGGGTTGAGTGTCACCTTAAAATCTCCGCAGATTCTGATTTGCCCATTTGGTTTAAGGGTTGGGACAACGGGTGTTGCCCATTCACTACTCTTAACCGGAATTAACGTTCCTTCCTTAACCAAACGTTCAATTTCGTTTTCAACTTTAGCCTTTAACGCGTACGCTATAGGTCTAGGTTTTCTACAAACTAGCTTTACATTATCTTTCAATTCGAATTTAAATTTTTTAACGTTATATAATCCAAGTTTGTCTGTAAATACTTTTGAAAATTCTCTTTTTAATGACGATTCAGTCTCAGTCTCGACCGATTCTTCGTAGACAAAATTCGTTTTTGCCCTGTTTTTCGTATTTACTTTCTCGCTCGTTAACTTACTTTTGGTATGACTCGATACATTACACGCTCTCGCTATATGTCCCTTTTGTTTACACGTATGACACATTAATTCGCTGAACTTACATTGTTCCGCTATATGGTTAGTATACCCGCAATGTATACACGGCTTCTTCCTGGAATCCACGGCTTTCTTCTTCGCCTGTTGCTTACGTCCCTTGAAAAAATGGATGCTATTTACTCCCTCTGCTAATCCAGCTGCATCGCGCGCCGCCATCTCATTTGCCAGCGCCTTCTTGACCGCAACCTCAAAAGTAAGAGAGTCTTCCTTAAGTAGCATCTTCTTGATTGACTCGCACCGGATTCCGCTTAAAATTGGTCTCGAAGATGGTAATTCAAGTTATCTCCAAACTTGCAGTGCGTGGCCACCTTTTTTAGGTTAGCACAAAACGCACTCACGGATTCACCCTTGCCTTGAAAACATCGGTAAAATTTGAACCACTCTGGTATTTCACTAGGCTCCGGCTGAGTATGTTTTTTCATCAACTCCATGAGTTCCTTAAACATTTGAGTGCTCGGCTTATCCGGCACACACAGGTTCCTTAAAAGCACGTAGCCCTGTTCTCCCAACAAGGTCAAAAAGGTCGGTACTTTCAAACTGTCGTCAACTTTGTTAGCTGCAAAATACAACTCAAGCCTTTCGATCCAGACGTCCCATTCCGTCGTATCTTCAAGATATGGCTCTATGCTACCCACAGATCCTTTTGCTGCCATTTCTTCTTTAAGTTTTTTCTTTAGTTCCTGGATCTGCTTGTAGTCTTTTATTGCGTTCTCTGTTAATATTTTAGAGTCCTGAACGAGTTGCTTATATTCGGCTTTGTCCAATGAACAGCTCTCACACTTGCTCATCACTCCTTGTACGGATTTTAATCTTTACGTTTTACTCCTCGTCGCCATTGTAGTGTATTTATAAGCCTGAGTTAAGGGTATAAATAAAAGTATATCACACGCGTCTATATAGATATATGAAATGTTCCGTCGAGAGACGGAATTGAGCGAATTCCGTTTTTGGTCCGAATTCCAGAATCGCACGCACCTCATTTCCCCCTGGAGGCGCGCCCGCCTCCGTCGCTGATTGGCTCATGTCCCGTCGGCGCGGTGGTGGGAGGGGCGGGACTTCAGGACTTAGCAGTTATTCTTTAGCCTGCACGCTCTCTCTTGCTTGGCCTGCCGAATTGGAAGCATCTTCACGCTTAGTGTTTTTTTATCGCTTGCAGTCTGCAGCGTCAGCAGGAGATTTCGCCGCTGCCATCGAGCCCCAGGACTCAGGACATCGACATCGAGACGTTAAGTCTTTTTATCACAATTCATTTAGTTTGTATTTCATTTTCATCTTTCGTTCATTAACTCGACTTTGCATTCTTTCATGACTTGCTTCTTCATCACATTTCATTAAGCACGCGTCGTGCTAGGTCTGTGCCTCTGCAGCCTCCATTCTCATTTGCTCATCGTTCATCCATCAGTCCCTTGCTCGTCCTCACCGTCATCACAACCCTTTCTCCTCTCGTTTGTGCTACTCTTCTGTTCTCTATCCAACCCTTCTTTACCCGAAATCACCTTCACAATCGCTCTCGGCTTATCTTTTTTCACCCGTCTGCACGCCTACGCTCATCCCATCTGCATCATCCGCGCCCTGCTCAATACAAATCTCGCTAATTATTTCACCTCACGTCAACGAACAGCTTATCCATACGTCACGTCACCCTACAACCTCTATCATCATCCGCTCAGTATCTCTGCCTACATATATCCACCATCATTTTAGGTTAACTTCTATCCACGCATCCGCATTCAATCACGCCATTACCTGCATCAATCATACGTCTATTACACCAATCATACGTCTGTTACACCACACTCAGTGCATATCGTCATCCCGCTGTCATCCCGCCACGTCTCATCCGTTCAATCCCGTTTCTCGTTCCGGATTCAGGGTCCTCACCCGAATACGCCACTCACATAACATCACTACTGAGCTGCCGCAGGTGGTAGTTAATTTCGACTTCCGGGCGTCGGCCCGCTTTCACCAGCCTTGCGCTGACTCGTGCGACCGTGCAGGGCCCGCCGGTTCGCAGAGGAGATCACTCCTCCCTCATTCGCCTTGAACTCACACACACACTGGGAGTCGTCACCACCAGGTCCTCCCGCACATCCTCACACATACCCATACTAACACAACATAGGCTATTATTGGTCCCATTGTTAATGGTATAATTAGTTTAACTGTTTTTTCTTCAATTGTATTAATTCTGATTCGTTTTTTAATAAATCTGGGTTTTTTATGCCATAGGCTTTTTCCCATTAATTAGTTGTTCTTAATTGTGTTAACCTTCCTCTCCCTTTAATTCTATTTAATTTTTAATCACTATTTATTTTTTTTGTATTATTTTTTTTTTAATTTAATTTAAACCAACCCTCTATACAGTACAACCCCCCCCTGTATCTATATCTCATTCCTTTAAATTCGAACCAGGCAATCCATGTGGGATCGGCTGTGTTCACACGCAACATTTTGGTGCCTCCTGTGAGGTCTGAAGTTCACTGCCTTATCACGTACACGTCAACCATCGTCGCTTCCAACGCCGTCGCTCCCAAGGATCATCAACCTGCTCCCAGCTGCCAGGAGTCGAGGCAACGTCTTTAAACAGATAAGATTTGATTTTTTCTCTTTTGTTTTTTTCCATTCACTTTTTCCTAATTAGGGATAGCTTAATCTATTTGTTTATTTAACGGGGCCATAGAGGTTAAGATTAGGGGGTTTCAAGTTTACATACAGTAAGAGGGATCCTTAGGTCGACACCATCAACATGGCAACTACACTTCCCAAAAGTTTATCGGTAAAGGTAAGATTATTTGCTGATAAATTAGAAGGATTAGAAAATTTTGTAGAGGGCGCAGACGTCGACAAAACCAGTGCGACCTTGCGTTTGGGGGATCTAAGTAGGAAATTTCAAGTATGTGAGGACCTTATAGAAGAGCTTAGTGTTGAGAGCGAAAAGGTGATTGAAGTGCAGGTTTGGTCAGAACTCAGCACACGGTATTACCAGGTAGCCAGCGACATTGCAAGGTTAAACGCTCGCGATGGGAGGAATAACGCTTCTTTGGCAGGACAGGGAGGAGGAATGGGCTCGTCGACCTTCATCGAACAGCAGCGACTTTTGAAACTCCCAGTAGCAGAACTTCCTAAGTTTAGTGGGGGGCACGAAGAGTGGCTATCATATAAAAATTCCTTTTTAAGCATGATCGACTCTCGGACTGACATCGATAACCTAGTTAAGTTCATGTACCTACGTAATACGTTGCAGGGGGATGCGTTAAGTAAGGTGGCGATTTATGACATAAGCGCGGGAAATTACAGCAAGGCTTGGAAGACTTTGACGGAGTCCTACGAAAGAAAGCGCATTCTAGTCTCAAAACACCTTGATGCCATTTTAGACATCGTCCCACTTGAGTCCCCAACATCTAGAGACATCTCTAAGATGGTTGATGAGGTGAAACAACACCTGAACACCCTCCAATCTCTAGGTGTTGAAGAACCCTCTCGTATGGTAGTACGTTTGCTTGAAAGGGCCTTACCGCCCTCTATTAGACAGAAATGGGAGGATTCTTTGACCCTAGATGAACTGCCCACCCTCGATCAGTTCTATAAATTCATCGACGGAGTAGTGTCTAGGTTATACACCATGGAAACTGATGTTCCCAGAGGAAGTGAGGCCGCAAGAGAAAGTGCAGTCGTTAAGCCCAACGTCGAACCTAGAAAGGCTAGAAAGGTCCAAGATGGGACACGCGTTTTTGTTACTTCTGCTGAGCAAACTAGTTGTCCCCAATGTAGCCAAGCTCATTCCTTATACCGTTGTCCGGGATTCAATAACTTGTCCAGTCAAAGACGATGGGACTTTGTCAGAGCTCATCGACTGTGCTTTAACTGTTCGCGGTCTCACCCCGGTAAATGCGTACTTGGCCACTGCAAGCGTTGCGACAGATATCATAATACTCTTTTGCACTCAGATTCAAAGGGTACAAACTCTCAGAAATCTGACCAAGGTACCAAAAATCCTCAATCCACAACGTGACTAGATTTCGAAGTATTTAGTGCAGTTTCTAGGTCTCTTACTTCCCAGCTATTGATGAGCGCAGTTGTATTGGTTAGGACTAACAGAGGGCAGTTTTTAGAAGGGCGCGCCCTATTAGACACATGCTCTACAAATCATTTTATAACAAAAAGGTTTGCTCGAAAGCTCCAGTTGCAGACACAAACATGCGAAACCTCGATTAAGGGATTTGGGGGAATTGGGTCCACATCTATGGGGAGCGTTGAAATTGTCATCCAGTCTCGCATCAATAAGTTCCAAAAAACGTTAAACTGCCTTATCGTCCCAAATATAACTAGTGCTATTCCTAATAAACCCTTTCCTCGAGAAGCAATCGACATACCTAATGGGATTCGATTAGCTGACCCACAGTTCCACGTTCCACGTTCCGTTGACATCCTCATAGGCTCAGGTGAAACACTCTCATTCCTATCCATTGGGAAACTTTATCTGTCAAGAAATAATTGCGATTTGTATTTACAAAAAACTCAGCTAGGGTGGGTAATAGTAGGAGGCATTAAGTCAAATCCAGAGGGCGTTGCTACATGTAATTTGGTAGAATTGAACGAACAACTCGCGAAATTTTGGGAATTGGAGGAGGTTAGTAATCAGTCAGTTTTTACCACGGAGGAGAGCGCATGCGAAAATCATTATGTACAGAATACCAGACGTGATGATAGTGGTAGGTATATCGTTAGGCTGCCTTTTAAATCACCAAGTCCAGAATTAGGGGATTCTCGTTCTAAAGCCTTCCAGCTACTGCAAGCTATGAAACATCGATTTAAGGGTAATCCTAACCTCGAAGTAGAATATACAAAGGTTATGCAGGAATATGTAGACTCAAATCACATGACACTGATAGAAGATAAGGGTGCCGGGGGATATTGTATGCCCCATCACGCCGTTGTCAAACCATTTAGTACCACAACGAAGACCCGAGTAGTTTTCAATGCATCTTCCAAGACCGATAAAAATCTTTCGCTGAATGACATGCTCATGGTGGGGCCTACAATTCAACCAAAACTCTTCAACCACCTCCTCAGGTTTCGCACTCATACTTACGTCGTTACTGCAGACATAGAAAAGATGTATAGACAGATTTTAGTAGATCCCCGGGACCGGCCCTATCAACGAATTCTATGGGTACATCAGGGTAGAATTAGGACTTACGAGCTGAACACGGTTACCTTTGGAGTATCATCCGCTCCCTTTCTAGCTATTAGAACGATTCATCAGTTAGCAGAGGATGAAAGGGCAAATTTCCCTAGGGCTAGTGTTATCTTAAAGCGGGATTTTTATGTAGATGATCTACTTACTGGGGCAAACTCTTTACAGGAGGTTTTACAGATTCGGGATGAGTTAATTCAATTGTTAGCTAGCGGGGGGTTTCCGATTAGAAAATGGGCTTCAAATCACGCTCATGCACTTGACGACTCAGAGGGGAGGGTCTTTAAAATGGANTAATTTTGATGACATTTATTTAAATGTAGTTATGAATATTAAATATTATACAGGGACTTTATTTATGTTATTTATCAAACGAAAATCATAAATTATTTAATGTAATTTATATTTCCAAGTTAATGGACCTAAGATTTATTTTGTTTTTTTAGGAAACTGAAACTAAGTATTGTTCAACAAAAGACTATTTGAGAAAATTATTGTTAACATCATGTTCGGACATTGATAGTTGTATTTAATTATTATGGTCCTATACTGACTGTCATTTTACAGGTCTCAAGTTAACAGTATTTCAAGCTTTTTTTCAGAAAGTTTTAAGTGTAATGAATACTTAATGCAATCTTGTCATGGATTAAAAAAATTGGTGATCAATAATTTATATCTTGATGCTCTGAATAGAAGTATTTTACTTCGAAGACTCTATTTTGCGTAATTTTAAGCAAAGTCGTGCTTAAAATAGTTATTTATGCAGTGGTAAACAAAATAAATCACTTTGCTCAGGTAACTAAAATCGGACACTTCACACATTGTGTGCCAGCACATCAAGGTCAATTTTGCCTAATAATGTCAATAACATCTTTGAATAAAACTTACATAGGAGTCATCACTTTAGGTTTATTATAATAACTGAGAAAAAAATTAGGAATCAACGAATGGCTCAAGCGTCACAGAATGTTTGTCCAAGTCAGCCTTTTCTCTTTTGTATGTCAAACATAACACAATTAATTATATCACTAGACTATGCAGACAAACGCTACTCTTGCAGTCTTCACCTCTTTATGGCTCAATGTCCACGAGAAAGCTTCCATGATTTTTTGCCCCCTTGAAATCCACTGTACGACTTAACTGCAAGAGTCGTGACCACGGATGAGCCTTTGTGACCACTTTATTACAGCCTACGTAATAGAAACCTTCTGACAGTTATGTTGAGGCAATAGGACGCGGGGTTTGCTCGTATAGTTATCTATTGGTAACGATCTTTTAAAGTATAAGTAGTAGTTTTTGTTGAAGAAAATAGTTGCCAGAGTCGTGAACTGCTTTGTAAAAATTTTTTACACGGTTGTCATGTATATGTATATTAGCCAAAAAAACAAGATAATACATTATATCTATACTTGTAGAATTTTAACCTCTATTAGAAAGAACAGAGGTCTCTAATTTTTTTTCACGATTTTATGAGTATAATCTATGCTCTTTTTTAATTTAACAAAGGCTTCATCAGCTTACAACTAGTATCATTTGGATGTGGTTCGAAAAAACTTTAACCGTATTTCATGCTCTCATTAGCAGAAGTAATCTCGTAAAATTTAATACGTACTCTTTATTGTCGCAAAATTTTTGACATTGAACTCCCACACAAAGTAAAGATAAAGTAGTTATGAAAAAATCGGTTTGCAGAAGTTGACAAATTGTACCTGGAATATTTTAAGCTTTGTTGCATGATTTTCGATGCGAAATTGGCTTAAGGTAGTTCTTTCATGACTACCGAGTCAAAGGTGTGACTGTCAAGATGATACTTATTAATGCTGCTTAAATTTTAAACGATTATTTGTTAATATTATTTATACAAAATAGTAGTATACTTGGAGTTGCGTAAGCTTTAGTGTGTCAGTTTTTTACTTAATTACGTTCAGTAAATAAATAACTAGGCTATAAATTGCAGTAAAAAATGCTTAATTGCTATAAGAGCACATGTTTAGAATTTAATTTTTAGTTGTCATTTTCTTGCGTTTATATTCTTCAGCCCACTCTGAAATTTGAAGGGGTAGTGTAGTGTACCTTAATAAATGATTTCTCAAGATTTCATCCCATTACGTTCATAGTTATTTCATGAAACAACCACCTTAAAGCTCGTTATTTCTCCAAAAAATCTCGTTTTGTCCTACTGTATGTGAGTTGTAAAGAGATATTTACTTTAGTTTGATTATTTAATTTCATTATCACTACTGTAAATGTAATATAATCAAAATAAGAAAATACTGATCGTAAGAACAATAGTGAAATAGAAGAAGACCAAGAAAATGATCAATTAAACACAAAATTGAGACATTAATAACTGCATTACATCGCTTAACAATTCATCACTGTTTTAAAAAATGTTTTATTCAGATCTGTTTCTCCAAAAATTAAGACTTTGTTTTTGGCGCTTCATATTTTTTTTTTGAAGTCACCCAAAATTGAAATTAAAATTTATTATGATTGCAATATGGTTTTATGGAGCTCTGTCTTCAATATTATTTAACTTACTCTAGACTTGATTAAAATTTTTTTACAACTTTTTATCATTTTAAGGAAATAAGTATTAAAAAGTTAAAAAGGTTTCAGCAAAAAAGTTCTCATATTAAATTCTCTTTATTCAACGTTGATCATACTTTACATTGACTGACGTAAATGTGAAGGATGAACTGACGTACGCGCTTGTCACTATTTATTTAATACATTAAATTACCTATGAATTAGAAGATTGGGTCATTTGTTAAATGAAACATTGGCATCATGTCTTTTTTACTAGGTTACGAGGCCTAAGGTTCATTGGTTTCTTAGGAAATAGAAAGTGGTAATTTTTTAACAAATGATAATTAAACTCCTGACTTGTTGCAGTACAGTCTAACGTCAATACGACTTAGGTACAGTCACCATTGGTAGAGTCTGCTAAAAGTTTTTATACTTTCCGCTATAAAATGTAGTATTTTGACTTTTCTACAGAAAGTACTGAGAACATTTCTTTAATAGTACATTACGCGCCTAGTGAGCGAGGTAAAAAATGTCACAGATTTCACGTGAAATCTAGGACATTTTTTAACCTCTGAACTTGGTGCATTTTCTGTTTTTCATCAATCATGCGCCGAGAGAAGGGATTTTTGTCCCACGAAGCGAACGAAAATTAGTATATACATTACGTTCGGAGGTTATGAAATGCCCGAGATCTCATATTATCTACGTTTATTCACGTGTAATCTGAGATATTATTAACCTCGTTTACTACGTGCGTAATGTCCTATAACTGTTTTCGTATTATTTGTATTTCATTATCACTATAAAATTTATACAAGTTACGAATGAACAACAACATTATAAAACGTTTTACAGTATCTATTTGATAATTATAATTACATAAATCTAAGTATTTGTCAAATAAAAGCAAATAATATTAGCCTTTTATTATTAGCATAAAAGTTTAATTAATTACTTGATTCAGGCTGCCTGGGAATTTAACGTTTGACATGTTATCAATTTACTTTTTATTAAATTTGTCATGTTTTTTAATGTTAGGAGAATATCTATCAATTTTCTGGCATAATTTTGATGACATTTATTTAAATGTAGTTATGAATATTAAATATTATACAGGGACTTTATTTATGTTATTTATCAAACGAAAATCATAAATTATTTAATGTAATTTATATTTCCAAGTTAATGGACCTAAGATTTATTTTGTTTTTTTAGGAAACTGAAACTAAGTATTGTTCA
>NW_019379678.1:452624-464784 GCF_000648655.2 Copidosoma floridanum
TAAACTTTTTTGTTCAAAATGAGCTAAAGAATAGGAAAAAAATTTTTTTTTCCAAAAAAATGAATAATTTTTATTTGTTTATAAAATTTGTTGATAAAAAAAAATTGTCCATCCGGATCGCGACCCACCATCGATAATCGTGTTCAGCAGGCAAAAATACATTAAAAAAACTTTGGTGGGTCCGTTCTAATTGAAAAGGCCACGGGACCCTACCTGGCGCCTAAACTAATAGCACTGCTATGCGTTTGTGCACTCCGTATTAAGCTCAAGTAAGCCTTCGGAGGTAGGGGATGAAAGAGAGACAGCGGAGGAATGGAGAAAAGAAAAGAGCCAAGAACCAGGGAGTCAAGCAAGAGGTGTGAGAAGGAAAGAACTGGGACCACGACCGAGACACACTTTACTTTCCTTAAAAGTGACCATAAATGAATTAGACGCATGTGTACGTAACAATTAATTCTACATTCATTCATAAGTGGTAACAAGCCTGAACACACCACATGACAAAACTATGAATTTAATAACCTTGGAGTCTTCCACGTCTTCTGTCACGTTACTCATTTAAATAGATAAGATAGTTATCATTTGTGATTTTTAGCATTAATTTCTTGAATTAATATGTACGCATAATCTGAGCTTACTTTATGCAGCCAATGCTTTAAAAAAAAAAAAAAACCTAGATAAGGGTGAGTAGTGCAATTATATTGTTGCAATCACTTAATTAATCAAAAGCATTAACATGAATAGATGTAATAATTTTACTGTGGTATTTATAAAAATAACAACTCATTGGAATCCTACGCTCACAAAAAATAACTAAAAAATAAAATCAACAGAATGTAACGAACGTACTTACCTTATGACTCAGTATGATCTCTGCAAAGACTTCCTAATTTATGTAAACTTAGCAGTACTCTTCGTCATTCATTTTTTTGACAAATACTAAACGTTAAATTTCGTGTGAACTGTTTGCCAAAAACGCTACTGCAAAAGGTTTTTTATTTTTTGTTCTTTACTATGTACGGCTAATTTTAACGTTTCTCACAAATAATAATTATCTTTATTGGACTGTGAGTTTGCTCAAATTTCTCATCGATGTTTTCAAAAAATCTTTAAAAACTATAGTTGTATTATTCTTACGAAGTTCCCAATAACTTTTAAGTCTAATTATAAATACATATTACACTTACATGATATTTCCATAATTTAAAACAGTGCATCTGGGCCAGCACACAAAGCTTTATCACTGTAGTATTACGAACAGCATGAGCTACCAGAGACATTTACACTAAAAGGCAAACAGAAGAAGTCACGTTTTAAGGTACACGCATTATCACCAAAGTCGTGCCAATGATAACAAAACTGTTTACGTCGTGTGCACATTCTTCCACGTCTGCTTCAGAAACAGTCATCGATTGAAAATTTTATGAGAACGATGTTGCAGCTATTGAGTGTGCACATTATATTATATACAGTTCTACTGCACAATATGCAAATGTATATTATATTCATATAAATAGTTTTTTTTTTTTTTTTTTTTTTTCCATCTATAGCCGTTCTGACGAACTGTGAATATATTGGCTCAGCATTGCTGTGTTGCTCTGTACGTGTGCCGTCGTCTTTGGCGTATTAAAAAACAATCTCAGATTTATTGGGAATCAATTATTTATGCAGATATGAAGACATGTTATTTTATATGGCTTCCCAACCATTGGACCATGCTTGAAGTGTTCTCATAAGATGTTAGCTTCCTAGAGATACAAGTCAAGTGAGTAAAGGCTGGGTCTCAAATCCATGAGTAAAGATTACCAAGTTTCTAAACGACAAAAGCTGCAGCCAAAATCATTTATACATGTAAGCGTGAGATGGAATATTTAGCAGCGGTGAAAGTAAGGTTAATAGAACTTTTTCTAAAGTTTCAACTGTTATTCCAGTTTATTAAAGCTTTAATACAACGTTTGCCAAGATTTATTTGAACTTCTATAAAACTGTAAGAAAAAAAATTTTTGAAAAAGAAGTTTGAAAAATTTTTTGGTTAGGTTTATTGGAAGTTTCAAAAGTTTGCTAATCTTCGTTTTAATTTCTTTAAAAGTCGATGAATAAATTTTTTTTCCTTAAAATGAATCAAGTCTAGAGTAAGTTAAATAATATTGAAGACAGAGCTCCATAAAACCATATTGCAATCATAATAAATTTTAATTTCAATTTTGGGTGACTTCAAAAAAAAAATATGAAGCGCCAAAAACAAAGTCTTAATTTTTGGAGAAACAGATCTGAATAAAACATTTTTTAAAACAGTGATGAATTGTTAAGCGATGTAATGCAGTTATTAATGTCTCAATTTTGTGTTTAATTGATTATTTTCTTGGTCTTCTTCTATTTCACTATTGTTCTTACGATCAGTATTTTCTTATTTTGATTATATTACATTTACAGTAGTGATAATGAAATTAAATAATCAAACTAAAGTAAATATCTCTTTACAACTCACATACAGTAGGACAAAACGAGATTTTTTGGAGAAATAACGAGCTTTAAGGTGGTTGTTTCATGAAATAACTATGAACGTAATGGGATGAAATCTTGAGAAATCATTTATTAAGGTACACTACACTACCCCTTCAAATTTCAGAGTGGGCTGAAGAATATAAACGCAAGAAAATGACAACTAAAAATTAAATTCTAAACATGTGCTCTTATAGCAATTAAGCATTTTTTACTGCAATTTATAGCCTAGTTATTTATTTACTGAACGTAATTAAGTAAAAAACTGACACACTAAAGCTTACGCAACTCCAAGTATACTACTATTTTGTATAAATAATATTAACAAATAATCGTTTAAAATTTAAGCAGCATTAATAAGTATCATCTTGACAGTCACACCTTTGACTCGGTAGTCATGAAAGAACTACCTTAAGCCAATTTCGCATCGAAAATCATGCAACAAAGCTTAAAATATTCCAGGTACAATTTGTCAACTTCTGCAAACCGATTTTTTCATAACTACTTTATCTTTACTTTGTGTGGGAGTTCAATGTCAAAAATTTTGCGACAATAAAGAGTACGTATTAAATTTTACGAGATTACTTCTGCTAATGAGAGCATGAAATACGGTTAAAGTTTTTTCGAACCACATCCAAATGATACTAGTTGTAAGCTGATGAAGCCTTTGTTAAATTAAAAAAGAGCATAGATTATACTCATAAAATCGTGAAAAAAAATTAGAGACCTCTGTTCTTTCTAATAGAGGTTAAAATTCTACAAGTATAGATATAATGTATTATCTTGTTTTTTTGGCTAATATACATATACATGACAACCGTGTAAAAAATTTTTACAAAGCAGTTCACGACTCTGGCAACTATTTTCTTCAACAAAAACTACTACTTATACTTTAAAAGATCGTTACCAATAGATAACTATACGAGCAAACCCCGCGTCCTATTGCCTCAACATAACTGTCAGAAGGTTTCTATTACGTAGGCTGTAATAAAGTGGTCACAAAGGCTCATCCGTGGTCACGACTCTTGCAGTTAAGTCGTACAGTGGATTTCAAGGGGGCAAAAAATCATGGAAGCTTTCTCGTGGACATTGAGCCATAAAGAGGTGAAGACTGCAAGAGTAGCGTTTGTCTGCATAGTCTAGTGATATAATTAATTGTGTTATGTTTGACATACAAAAGAGAAAAGGCTGACTTGGACAAACATTCTGTGACGCTTGAGCCATTCGTTGATTCCTAATTTTTTTCTCAGTTATTATAATAAACCTAAAGTGATGACTCCTATGTAAGTTTTATTCAAAGATGTTATTGACATTATTAGGCAAAATTGACCTTGATGTGCTGGCACACAATGTGTGAAGTGTCCGATTTTAGTTACCTGAGCAAAGTGATTTATTTTGTTTACCACTGCATAAATAACTATTTTAAGCACGACTTTGCTTAAAATTACGCAAAATAGAGTCTTCGAAGTAAAATACTTCTATTCAGAGCATCAAGATATAAATTATTGATCACCAATTTTTTTAATCCATGACAAGATTGCATTAAGTATTCATTACACTTAAAACTTTCTGAAAAAAAGCTTGAAATACTGTTAACTTGAGACCTGTAAAATGACAGTCAGTATAGGACCATAATAATTAAATACAACTATCAATGTCCGAACATGATGTTAACAATAATTTTCTCAAATAGTCTTTTGTTGAACAATACTTAGTTTCAGTTTCCTAAAAAAACAAAATAAATCTTAGGTCCATTAACTTGGAAATATAAATTACATTAAATAATTTATGATTTTCGTTTGATAAATAACATAAATAAAGTCCCTGTATAATATTTAATATTCATAACTACATTTAAATAAATGTCATCAAAATTATGCCAGAAAATTGATAGATATTCTCCTAACATTAAAAAACATGACAAATTTAATAAAAAGTAAATTGATAACATGTCAAACGTTAAATTCCCAGGCAGCCTGAATCAAGTAATTAATTAAACTTTTATGCTAATAATAAAAGGCTAATATTATTTGCTTTTATTTGACAAATACTTAGATTTATGTAATTATAATTATCAAATAGATACTGTAAAACGTTTTATAATGTTGTTGTTCATTCGTAACTTGTATAAATTTTATAGTGATAATGAAATACAAATAATACGAAAACAGTTATAGGACATTACGCACGTAGTAAACGAGGTTAATAATATCTCAGATTACACGTGAATAAAC
This sequence comes from Copidosoma floridanum, assembly GCF_000648655.2. Next base: position 457,361 of record NW_019379678.1, read on the forward strand.
GTAGATAATATGAGATCTCGGGCATTTCATAACCTCCGAACGTAATGTATATACTAATTTTCGTTCGCTTCGTGGGACAAAAATCCCTTCTCTCGGCGCATGATTGATGAAAAACAGAAAATGCACCAAGTTCAGAGGTTAAAAAATGTCCTAGATTTCACGTGAAATCTGTGACATTTTTTACCTCGCTCACTAGGCGCGTAATGTACTATTAAAGAAATGTTCTCAGTACTTTCTGTAGAAAAGTCAAAATACTACATTTTATAGCGGAAAGTATAAAAACTTTTAGCAGACTCTACCAATGGTGACTGTACCTAAGTCGTATTGACGTTAGACTGTACTGCAACAAGTCAGGAGTTTAATTATCATTTGTTAAAAAATTACCACTTTCTATTTCCTAAGAAACCAATGAACCTTAGGCCTCGTAACCTAGTAAAAAAGACATGATGCCAATGTTTCATTTAACAAATGACCCAATCTTCTAATTCATAGGTAATTTAATGTATTAAATAAATAGTGACAAGCGCGTACGTCAGTTCATCCTTCACATTTACGTCAGTCAATGTAAAGTATGATCAACGTTGAATAAAGAGAATTTAATATGAGAACTTTTTTGCTGAAACCTTTTTAACTTTTTAATACTTACGGTTCGGACCTCATATTAATAGATTTCACAACTGTTTATTAAATAAAATAATGAGCTACATAGACTTTTTACATGTATAATTCACAATTTTTATACTTACTATGTTTGAAAAGATTCTTGAGCTCAGTAATACTCAAATAAAATACAACGTACACTTAAGCTTACCAAAGTTTCGATGATAACTGCACAAAAGAAAACGTTAAGGAATTTATTTAGTTTATTTGGTACGGTTTATATAATAAGGAATTATTTTGTGAATCATGAGAAATAAACAAACACAGTCTTTAAATTGTAATTAAAATTTAATAAATACAAAAGAAGTTATATACACAAAGAGAGCCAAGCTGGATACTCTTGCATGCACACAGGCGCATACGTCGATACCATAAACAGAAAAAATTCACAAGATCTCAATTGCGTCGTTTGTTTAAGTACTAAGCATCCCCTTGCAGTTTCCTAGAGATAGCACCGCTAGTCTATCTCTTACTTACATACATATAGACTATTACTATTTATATATACACTAGCATAAATGTACAATATAACTGAATACGCTTTTTTACGTTTAAATCTATACAACTTATTTATTTTAATAACTTTAACACATTTCTCAATTTTTAATATTTCGACTTTTCAAGGGATTTGGGAGAAATTTCCACCACATTGTTTTCACATCAAGTGTGATTTTGAAATGCAAGCGAGTTTTATAAGCCCACCACGGCATCCGTGTACTACACTATTTATTTCTTAATGACGGTTTCAAATTTTACATGTGTATAAAATATTTTAAGGAAAAATTTGTTTTTAACAAAAATTAACAAATTCCTATTAATAAATTCCTATGTTTAGAAAGGCATTGCAATTGAGCCAGAAAAAGAGTCCCTATTACTTTAGGAAAAATTGGGACACACCAATCCCCACAAAAAATACCGACTATGTAACAGTTTTATAATACTCTATACATCTACTTATTTCAGCATTGTTGTATACAATGACAATTTCAATCAAGTATTTTAATTTTTATGCCTCCTACGAGAACAAGTGCAATTTACAGAATCTAATTAAAACAAGAATGATTTAAGCCCCTTTTTAGAAACTAGCTTCAATACGTAGCATAGGATGTAGGAACTAGCATAACATGTTAGTTGTGTCAAATCTATCAGTCTTTTCTTGTAAATGCTAGCGTGTTTGTAGTCAAGGAAAATGTATTATGTAGCATGCAAGCAAGGACACCATGTTAATTCAATGGCATTTTTCTTAAAAAAGTAATGGTACTTAAATTAACTTCAATAATAACTTTTTACGAACAATAAATTATTTAAGATTTTTTATCACGCAAAGTATCATAAGAAAGTTTTTTTAAGGTACACTTAGTAAAATTAATACAACAAATAATTAATGTTGTAAGATTACTAATAACTTTTGACTTATATGTTAACTGCATATTTGCGCTATTTAATTTTACATTGTAAGATTTGCAAGAAAAGAATTTTTGTTGAAAAATCTGGAATGGAAAATTCTTCTTCCGTAGCAGAATTCATTTGGACAAAGGAATTAATTTTTCTAGAAAAATCGATGTTTTTATACAATAATTGCACTTAAACAAAAATTACCATATAAATGTATTTGATCGGTAAGACTGTCGATCAAACTCTTTGAGTTTGTTTTGGATATAATTCTTTATTGTTGTAGCACAGCATTCTCTTTTTATAATTTCAGTATTAGGTTAAGTTAACCAATTTTTTATAACAAGAACTCCTAAGACATTATATGGCCTTGTTTTAATAGTATTTGATTTTATCATGACAATTACAAAAAAACAGCTTGCAACCCTTACAATCTTGAGATTGAGATGAAACTAATAAACTTTGTATTAAAAAAATTTATAATACGTGAGCGTCAATTTTATTAACCACTTTTAAATTTATACTAAAAAATATTTAAGTACTAGTAGCTTAATATAAATCTGACATGATGATGATTCAAAACATCAGAGATCTTAAGATTTTGTATGAATCGCCGTGCATAAGAGGAATTTTAATTAAACCAATGCTTTCTGTATCCTTTCAATATTTAATCACGGTCTTTGTATTATTGAAGGGCAAAGCTTTTATTTGATGGCTCACATCGTATTTTTAACAGAAAAATAGTGTAAATAAAACAATAAATACAATAATTTTTTGTAAAATAACATTATCGAAATCGTAAATAGCAATGAGTCTTCTGATATATAAATTAATGGTAGAGATCACCTAATTCTTAAATCCTGCAGTCAAAAAGGTAATGTGTTAACATAAGGATTCTTACGGCTAAAGAAGTATGAGAATAATAGTCGTCATTTCTAAGGTTACCAGCTCGATTTGTAATTGATTGAAATGATAAGGTATTTAACGTGTATAATAAAATTACAAAAAAAATGATTTTAAAAGATGACTACGAAAAACTAATTTGGAGGGATTTAGAATCAATGATATTATCAATGTAAGTCAAAAGAGCAGAGTGAATAGAAATTACTTTTGCAGACCACAAATATATCCAAGCAATGAGTCTCTTTATCAATTGCAGACTAAATAGTAGTATAAATACAGGGTTATTTAATTCGGAGAGAGGGATATCAGTTGTCAGAGAAAATCAGCTGTAATTGAGAAGGAGAAAAAAAGACTCATCGAATTGAAAGTTAAACAAGGATAAAGAGAAGTTAAAGAACATGTTAAAAAAATGAGGCATAAATCTAACAAATCGGGCATAAATGGGACATTGAAAAAGCTATTTAAATTCAAGAATTACATAAGAACTGAAATACGGTTTTCTTTTGTACCCATGCGTACGTACTAGTATTGTTCAAAACTTCATTAACTAGATAATTATTGTCTTGTAAGTAAGCTTGGATCACTTTTACGAAGATAGTCTGCTATACAAGACAAAAATTTCTTTATATTTATTAGAATAAGTTTGTGGTCATGCAATTTAAATATATTTTTAATACTTACTATCATGTTCAAAAAAAATTGATTATGATTCACATATACAAAGGACCCTGCACAAACACATAGTATCCCAGTCAGTCTAACTCAAATTTTAGTATATTCTACAGTAAAACTTTTAGAACAAAATTTATTGTAACGTCAAGTCTCAATTTTAGACAGTTTTCGACATAATAATTGTTGAAGATTTTATTTCCGATCAAGCTTAGCTTTACAGGTACCTCAGTAGGGTAAACATATATTTATTTTATTAGACATACACGACTGTATTTGAATGACATGTTTCTACACTATACATACGCAGAAGCTGCCGTCCTTTTTTGTTCTGGCAGTAAGTCATAAGTGTATTATATTTATTTTAGTGACATCACAATATCCATGCCCAGGATGTGCAGTGGCTGTATAAATGATGCACTTCTATTACTAATTATCTAGTGTTACATACTAACTTTTTAATGTGTAACTGGTGCTTCTTACAAATTTGATCTATATGCATCTGTAAATAGAATACTATATGTAAATAAGGATACTGAAATACTTACATTCCAAGAACATGCTATGCAAGAGAAAAAGCCACCTTCTCTCAATCCTGGCTACGCAAAGACTATAAAAATACCATTTTCACCTTGTCATGATTCCGTAGCAACAATACGTGCACACACGCTGCAATTTTCTGGATCCAACCACGCTGCAGCTATTTAATCACCACTCTTTACTCCTCTTCCGAAACACGCAGTGTCAGTACGTAAGTGGAACAGAACTTCCATTTTCTGCTCCTGGCCACGCTGTCACTATATGGACGCCACCCTATAATTTCCCTGGACACGAAGCGTCAGTATGTTTGCCGATACCACTTTTTTTTACTTGAGGTGCAACAGTGACAATGCAGACATGCACTTTCTCCTAGACCTTACACTGCAATTCTTTCGCGAAATGTCTCACTACTACCTACTAACTTTGTTATTGGTAGAGGTAACGACATGACAATAAGGTTTTATTTTTAGTTTATGTCTTACAACTCATACATGGCTAATTGTATCTTTGTTCTATTTTTTATAGGAGTCCTATGGAAATTCTGGTTCGACTTTTATGACAATGGCTGTTTATCAAGAACATGTAAGCATTAAGAATAGTGTCATAACAACTTTCAGATGACTTAAAGCTAAAATAAATGCACTTTTAAAGTATTTTCAGTTACTAATTACTAAATATGTTGTGACAATCATTTATCATAAAGTTGTAAAAGCCCACGAAAAAGTTCCCAAGTTTCGCTAATCCCTCGGGAAAGTTTATGTATGGCCAAACGGTACCTAAACATGGGGTAATGAAAGAATCTCAAATTTGGGTTTTAGCTTACTTGTAGAACACAAGTTTATCTAATATTTAATCCAAACTTTGTGACGCAGATATTGAAAAATTTTTTTTTTATAGTATAATTTATGTTTAGAAAGGCATTGCAATTGAGCCAGAAAAAGAGTCCCTATTACTTTAGGAAAAATTGGGACACACCAATCCCCACAAAAAATACCGACTATGTAACAGTTTTATAATACTCTATACATCTACTTATTTCAGCATTGTTGTATACAATGACAATTTCAATCAAGTATTTTAATTTTTATGCCTCCTACGAGAACAAGTGCAATTTACAGAATCTAATTAAAACAAGAATGATTTAAGCCCCTTTTTAGAAACTAGCTTCAATACGTAGCATAGGATGTAGGAACTAGCATAACATGTTAGTTGTGTCAAATCTATCAGTCTTTTCTTGTAAATGCTAGCGTGTTTGTAGTCAAGGAAAATGTATTATGTAGCATGCAAGCAAGGACACCATGTTAATTCAATGGCATTTTTCTTAAAAAAGTAATGGTACTTAAATTAACTTCAATAATAACTTTTTACGAACAATAAATTATTTAAGATNATTTAAACATAAATTTTTTCAGAAAAATTATAAGGTTAACTTAAGTACATTTAAAAAATCGTAGTATTAGTACGATAGGAACACAACTTGTGTTACAGTACACATGTATCATCTCGTCATAGCCAAAAAGTCAGAAGTGCTTGTGTCGCATGTAGAATCTCAATCACAGAGGTTCACGACCATCTTCTATCGAGCTTTTTTTATAAGACAATAATATCTGCACATCACTTGTATATCACCTCATCTATGAAAGTAAAAATATTTTGGAATATAAACCTTTGATAATTTTTTTGTTATCGCAGCATCAAAGGAAAACTTTGGCTATTTGTGTCACAAAGTTTGTATACCCTAGTACTGATCTCCAATAAGAACCAATAGAAAAACAGTGAGTCTTATTGCACAAAATAAAGAACCAAAAAAATTTTATTGTTCTCTATGTGACACTTACACGGCACATTTATTTTATTTGGGTTTATAGTAAAAAGCCCACAATTTCTTTTCAAAAAATAGTTTTTAAGATCATATTTTCAGAGCCAAATAAATAGTTTATTGGAGTTTACAGGAATGACATTGAATTTCATCGTATAAAATGATCCTGGAATACATTGTAACGGTGCCTCACCGTTAGGCCACATAAGTAGGCTAGGGTAGTTAGTGAAGCAGGAAAAGGCGGAAAAAGTGTTAAAAGGCTTAAGTGGGAAAGCGGGAAGGAAAAGTAGGGGAACGGAAAAAAGGGTCAAGAGAGTGGAAGCTTAGCTTGGCCAGCAAACGTGCGTAAAGCGAGTCTTTTTTGATGCCGTTTCTCTTTGTTTTTCCGTTGTTTTGGTGCATGAAGTTTTTGTTGGAGTGAGCAGATTTGGAGTTAAGTCGACGTCACGGAAAGTGTTGGTGCCATGACCCGGATCCTGAACCCGTCGACAAGGTCAGAACAAGTCCAGGCCTGATGACCTTGACCTCCACACGCAGCCAGTAGGGACGCCTACTGGCCTCTGCAAACTCACGCCAACAGCGCCTAGTTCCACCTATCCAAGGATTCTACGAGGAACGACCTTACCGCATCGTGTAAGTACCTACCAACAGGAAGTCTATCGTAAAGGGCAGTGGCCCTAGATAAGCCCGCGTAGGTCTGCCCAGTTCGCGTTTTTGCGTCACGAGCACGTGGAGCCAGCGCGCTCGACGTACGAGAACCGCACTTACACCCGCGAGTATGAAGTGTAATCCCTTATTTATTCAATTGAATATATATCTTATTCTAAACTTGGTCGCGAGTGATGTCTTTTGTGTGTGCCCGATTTCCGTGTGTCGTACTAAAACCGTCGCGAAAGGCGACGACGCCCGAGGTTGCCGCGATACCCGTCACCTGCGGTTTCTCGGAGAGTGAGACCTGCGTATAAAGTTTTTCGGAGATGTCGCCGGGGGTACCCGGGCAACACAGGCCCGGTCACGGTTATCAAGTCCGCCTTGCTTCTCCGCATTGGCAGCATCGCGTAAGACGATTTTTGTGTGTTTATGCTTATTCGTTGATAAAATTTTTTTAGAACAAAGTTCTTTATGTCGCGTTACTCGGGGGGCTAGAATTTTCAAACCGACAGATTTTTTTTTTTTGTAAACGAAAGTGGTTTGACCCGAAGTCTCTGCCTTTCAAGTTTCCCCCCTTACCCCGTCCCCCTCACCAACTGCTCTCTGCACACTTACCCTCTCCCCACTATATATGTGTATCTGCCAACCGTGCCGTGTTACTCTTCTGCACACCATTACCCACCATTCCCCCTCACACTCCCAAGCAATTAATTTTTTAACAAACTGTTATCTTATTTTCCCACGATAATTTTTATTTCACTTTTAATTCTTTTACAATTCTAGAGAAAAA
>NW_019379679.1:4314-45676 GCF_000648655.2 Copidosoma floridanum
TTACCTGGTCTGTTGCACCTACTTTATTTATTTATTTATTTTTTTTAGTTATAACGAAATATCGCATATACCATGCTATCCGCAGAAGCACAGCATAAAGATTCCGCGCACAGTGTACTATATGGGGTATAACGCGTCATTCATTAACATGCTTCATTAATAGTGTTTGGTGTTTCTTAAGAGAAAGATCGAAATATCGCATATACCATGCTATCCGCAGAAGCACAGCATAAAGATTCCGCGCACAGTGTACTATGTGGGGTATTACGCGTCATTCATTAACATGCTTCATTAATAGTGTTTGGTGTCTCTTAAGAGAAAGATAGGAATAAGAGAATATATAATAAATAAACAAATAGCTAGAGACCATAAACCACGCTCTGCTACCAATTTTGTTATATAACGTTTAATGTCATTCAAGTTTGTTTTCAGCTTCAAATCAAAACTAAAAACTGTGGACTACAGTCTCACGCTCCTTCACAGGCTGCGGGACAGCAGATAGTCCAACTATTTGTTTGTTTAAGAAAAATTAAAAGGAAGGAAGAAGTAGAGTGTTGAATACAATATCCAGACTAACTTACCTTTCTTTCCGCTAATTATTGATTCTGGTGGCCTGCGCTTCCTCTTTCCGTCGATTTATAATTACTTATTTTTTTATTTATTTATTTGTTATTTATTATTTTATAATAATTTAAATTCCTTTTTCAATTAGTTTTATATCACTTTATTTTATATTACTAGTATACATATAAAATAAAACAGAAAAGAAAATAAAATAGACGGAACGTCTGGTTAATCTAATAAAATTAGTTATTACGTCTGCACTTGATGAGCGGCAGCGGGCTACTAACTAAAACGCCGCGCAAAGAAATGCACCTTGCACGAAGTTTTAGTTAAACTTCTTTGTCTTACTTGCTATGGGGCCGGTACTTGCTGACTTCATGTGTTTAGGCTTCATGGCTCGCTTCGGTTGTCACTTGACACTTCCAAGAGCCACGAAGTTCACAGTCAGCTTTGTTAGGCGACGACTCTCGTTGAGTATGACTCTGTAAAGAGTCTTAAAGTTTTATCATTGGGAATGAAATATAATAGGATAAAATAGAATAAAAATAAAAATTTATTAATTTACGCAAGTCGTCACCTAACAATAAGTACCGAAAACCTTTAAACGAAACTATCAATAAGCTACTTGTAATTTAAGAAATAGAATAACTATGATGTGCAGTTGTATGCGACTACAGAGCAAACACTAATGTTTATATTTAATCACTGTAAATGCGTTAGTACGTACACCAAGAATTAGGATAGTGGTTGAGGCAATGGTTTATCTAAATGTTATACTCCAAATAATCATAATCATTATTTAAAAAAGCACGAAACTGTGTTTTTTACTAACTATTTGCACAGTGTAGTTGACACTCAACCTTTAGATTATCAGGTTTGAAAAATTAAGTAGAAACAGACGAGTGTGGTAAGACGAATTACGGACACACAAATAAAATTGTAACCAAGTTTGAAATCCAGAAAATGAAATTTTTGTCCATTTATTTTATTTGTTAAAAAAATTTTTTAAGAAGTCTCAGATGATTGCAATACTAAATTGCTGAAATACCGAACAGATACAATATTTTTTAATAATAAATAGTTCTACTCAACCAACTAAATTGTCATTTATTTTTATATTGGAAACAAAATTTTTCCAACTAATCTTACGCTAAGTTAAAAATCAATTGCAAGATTTCATTCATTCAACTACCAATAGAGAAAAAAGGAAGTTCAATGTGACTGTATCATACATATACGTTTAAATAATACAAAGTTATAGAAAATAGATGCACTCCCTTTACTTTAATAATCATTTATTCATTAATTAGAAATCAAACCAATCTTTTTTTTTTGGTGTCAAATTGGATTTTCTCAAGATATAACACCTTTACAAGATTTACATTTAACAAAGCTAATCCAATAAGTCGATACCTCATTTTGACATAGTTGATTGAAGCCCCGTTTTAACTTTTTCTTAAATAGAAAAAATTCTTTCTGCACTTACTTGCTGCATTGAGAAATAAAGTACCCAGAATTTTCAAAGACCAAGTTATGATATTCAAAAATTTCTTGATCACAAGGGTTTGAAGCACCAAAATGTGTTAGACTTAAGTCTTTTTCACATTTTGTAATTTGCGCAATCTCTCCAACTGCTAATCAGAATTTGCATGTATTAGAGCAAAAATACGTTCAATACCGAGTGACTAACTTATTCAGTCTCACGTTTTGTTGGTAGAGCATCAGCTGTACCTGCGTTCACGAACAATGAATTGCACTTGCAAAAAAAGCCTTTTTTCTTATCAGAAAATATGTTTACTTTCCTTATTGTGTGTACAGAATATTGATACGAAAAGGTATAATTTGTCGGTGGTGTCACCGATGTTTTAAGAAGAGATTTTTTTAAGGAAATTGGATGCAGATTTCCCAATACAGTTCCTAATGTCGTGAGTACACAGTTTTAATATTTTTATAATAGGCAGCTTTCCAAAAATCATATGTGGAAGCTTGAGGGCACGTTTTACTTTTTTACCATCACCTGTAGTGTGTTATAAAACATTTTAATGTATTTGACTCTGAAAATTTAAGACTCATTCAAAACTAGTTATTGTAGCTATTCAGGGAATCAAAATAAACGTTAAATACATAATACATTGATAAAATAAATATCCAACAAAGAATTAATTTTAAATAAATATTACTTTTAAAAGCATACTGGTGAAGCACTTATAATCACCAGCTTATCAGCAATGTTTCAAAGAAAAAAAATTTTTTAAATTCACACACAAATACGCGTACGGGTGATTCTGCTGTAACTTGCTCAGATCGTGTCCGGTACTCATACTCACTTACCGTAATGAAATCCAAGACTTTAAAAACGTTAAATTATGTCAAATGTTGTCTAATACCGATGTATTAATTTCTTCAGCGAGATAATCAATCATTTAGAGTCGAATTTTTCATTCCGATCCATGTCCACAACTCAATTTCACTCATAAAAACTTTCACCGGTAAAACAATAAGGCTTATATGCCACTTGGGCGTATAAGCATTATATACTCTAGCTATTGATGATTAGACTTGTACCTTAGTCACAACAAGACGAGTAAGTTTTCACTGCATATATTTTGTCCGCATATTTGTCCCATAATCGTGGTTTTAACCAAAATCTGTTCAAACTAGTAACTTTATGGACTGGAAATGCTAACCAATGGTCACTTTTCAAAGTATAGGACTAAAATAAATAAATCCTTACGACAGTAGTACCTGAAGTTGTTACCTCTCGAATAGCCAAGCTCTTCTTTTTGCGCATTTCGTGCGTACAAACATTTCATTCCGTTCCGACCCCCCATGGAACAACCACTCGGTGTACGTGTGCAGGCACGCAAACTACAGTTTCTTATTGCATTTGAGGCTAGTAAATAAAGTTGAAAATTCCATTCCAACCCTACCTCACCTCAAAGTGCTGTTTTTTTTAATTTTAGAGCAATCAATCCCAGCCAAACTTTTTTTTCATCACTTTTGGGCTAAAAGACGAGACATGTGTCTCGGGGTTTCGTCCAATTGGCCTCTTTTTGCTACATAAATGCAAAAACGGTGGTGCTACTACCAACGTTGGTAGCCAAGTGGTGCACTCCATTAGGTGGCTTTATCTGGGCTAAAATGAAAGCAAAAATATAGTCCTAATGATTAAAACAAAAATCTTTGAATTTTATGCCCCGAATTAGAAGTTATAGTGATTTTATGAAAAATACTGAATTTCAGCCAAAATCACATTATTAGCAATATTTACGCTCTAATCGAAACAGCTGTAACTTTCGAATGGAAGCACAAAACCGAACAAAATTTTTTTTTTAATCAATAGGTCTTGATCTCAGATTTCATTTCAGCCCAGTAAAAACACTGTAACTATTGAAGGAGCTTAGCTACATGTGTTAGAAAGAGATACAATTATTCAAAAATCGATGAAACCTGACTTTTATAAAATTTCGTATAACTTTTGACCAGCAAATTTGGTAGTTGCATCGCTTTAGATATTTGTTACTGATGTAGTGTACAGTAGAAATACCATGAAAAAAATTCTTTTTAACCAACTTTTTTTTTTAATTTTTCAAGTCGATCTGAGCAAGTTACAGCAGAATCACCCGTATATAGATTTTGAGAATTACATTGTAAAAGTACTTAAGATTATGCTTATGATTTTCCTTAACTACGTTGAGAAATCTTCAAAAATATCTTTGTTAACCTTCTCGTGGCATGGATGTTTTTAAATTGAATGCTAAAGGTAAAACAATCCTAAATAAATCTGTGAGTCAGGAAATCTAAAATAAAAAAATTATCTTCGTCGTTTTTTTGAAGCGAGAACCTTATTGTAAGATTAATAACACTCACTTTTTTTTCTGTTTGGTCTTTTACTATTAAAAAGTGGTTGTATAAAACAATTTGAAGAAATAATGAAAGAATAATAATAATAATTTTTTTAAGTCTTTTTAGGAACAAGTAATGAGTAAACGCATTTAAAATCAATTAAGGTAAGTATATGTGCCACTGACTACTATTTATTTTCATATTTTGAACATACATAATATTTGGATACACAAGCTTTATTTATATCTATACATGAACAGTAAACAAAAAGCACATGTATTACAATCCTTCATCCAATTTGATTTTACAGTAAAAGGGATGACTATGGTGACACGCCAAGTCGTTCATGCCGATATCAGCTGCATACACGACACACCATTCGTTCAAATTTTTATAATTATTCGGTTCACCTGGTACCCAAGGTGCGTAGCCTATGGTTTCCAGTGGCGTATCGTCCACAGTGACCCAGTCATTAATTTGAAAATAATTGTGAAGACCCAGCCACGCATTGACTACCCCTTTTTCTTTGTTTACTTTTTTAATGAACTCATTTTCCTCTGGTGTGCGAATGACAGCTAAATGGGCTGTAAAAAAAGTAACATTTCTATTCATCAGTTACAATAATGATGATTATTATGATGATGACCATGGAATATTGTAGTGACAATGACGATACAATAGATGATCATAGTTATCGCCATACCTCCTTCTTTAATACAAGCGTTTCGAGCGTCATTCCAGTTTTTTGCATCGGAATGAAATTTATATACCCCGATTTCTGGTAAAATTATGTAGTCTTTTGGCACGACTTGGTTCTTCCCTTTGGGTAGAGGTATTGGGCCGTCGTATATGTAAAATATTTGTTCCGAGGCTTGGAAGTAGTTGTTCCCTTTGAATTTTTCTGGTGTATCTGGATTAACTAAGTCACCTTTAACTAATTACAAACAGTGAATCAATGCATAAATCCGACAAGGAAAAAACGTATATTGCGGGACTCGAACATTTCATACGTTTCTGATGGGGTCATGCAACGACGTATACAGTGATTTTTTTTCAATCATCTACTCGATACTCGCTTTGTGTCATTACTACGTGTATTTAAACATTACCCTATTATTGTAAGTCAACTTTTATTACTTTTTTACACCATTATCATTTTTCATGAAATATTGTAATTTCGTATATTCTTAGTTACTATTACCTATATTAAAAATATGTCGGAAGAAAATTGAATAATGCCGTTTACGTTTTTAAACCTTTAAATAAATTTCTGTGTAGAAATGCTAATATCCAGGACTACTGCCTTACTCTCGAGAAATAAGTTACAACTATTATCGTCTCTAATGTGTTTAAGCACTTAATTTTTTTTTTATTAAAAATTCGTCTGCTCAAACGAATTTAGTAATGTATGATAGTTTAGAACAATTTATAACGGTAAGAATTTTTTCATATTCTTGCAAAAAAAGGTCTCATGATATAAAATGTATTGTGTTGTGATTCACTGTATAACCAGCTTTGGCCATCCAATTTTTCTTTAAAATTAGATATTAGTTAATTTCAAAGATTTAATTAACGACTTTTCACGATTTTTAAATTTAATTCATGCGAATTATTCGGGATCTCGAAAAACACCAGATTAAAAGATAAGTGTCAAAAGCATTGTGCAACACTATAGTTAAGGACGTTTGTCACACATAGCGTTTTCTGTAGGATGTTCTTGAAATTTCAACAGGATGTTGTAATGACGTTAGAAAGAGACATGTAAAATTTGAGACCGTTTCACAACATACCGTTTTTGGAATTAATAAAAGCTGAAAAAACTTGAATGTAACACGTAACCTCATGGAGGAGTCACATAAAAATGGTACGTAGAATTTTGCCAATTTTTTTGCAAGACGCAATACCATAAAACTAATGCTATATCAAATTTTCAGAGGGATCAACAAGTTACTTTTGCAATTAAATAAAAAAAAAAAAAAATAAAAAAACAGGCTCAAGTGTATGTATATAGGTATACTCGTCTGCATGTTCGCTTCCTCTTCACCGCGCTGTAAGTGCTGGTTTTTCGCAACCGTGAAAATATCGTTTTAAGAGCGAAGCAAAGTATTCTTCCGTTATCTTACGTTACCTCGAGATACTGCGGCATCAGTTATTTTCAATGGCCATGGCAAACTAAATAATACTCCATGGCAGAATACGAGAACGAGCAAACAACACAGCTTCATAATTTCCAATACTCGGTTAAGTACGTGTGTTGGAGATGAAAAGTAAATCGCCGTGAGCTAGCCACTTTCAAGTGATGGTTCTAACTCTCGTCTTTTTAGTTTATATACTTACTTTTAGTGCTGTAAATTTATATTTCAGTAATCGATAAATTGCAACAAAAAAAAATTATTATGACCCAATGGATCTTTACAACATAATGAAAGTAAGATAAAAACGTAGATACATGCGATCGTTTTTATCAATAGGCAAAGTCAGATCGTTTACCCAAACGTGTATTAGTGTAAGAAGTTTTATAACAATTTCGCAGAATTGTTTGTCAAAAAAGGTATAAGACTTTTTTTTCAGTGTATCGCTGATAGCTTTTCAGTGTTGTAAATTTTATATAGCCTCTTCTTAGACATTATGCAATGAAGAGTGTCCAGGTACATAATACTATATTACTATTATACTACTCACTGAAGAATATGAGATCTGGAAAAATTAGAATAATTTGTTAGAACTTTTGTACCTCAAAATAGTTCTAAATAATTAAAAAACCATATTTCATATTAACTAAGCAAAGCTAGGCCGGACAGTGATCAAAAGCTTTATTTTGTCTAATTTTTCTTGGATGAAAGTTAATACCATAATACTATTTCACTGAGTGAGTAATGGCAGGAAATGAGTTTTCTTAGTAATATGGTTATTCTGAGATATAAAAATTCAAACATGATTTAACTTTTGTCCAGGTCTCAGGTAAATAAGACTCCATGTGAAGATAATAGCCTTTTAAAGCTGTCACCAAAAATCATACCTTGAAATTTGTGAGAATATTAATTTTTTTCGGATAGCTCTGATATCAAAATACTTCGTTAAGAATCATGTTTAGAATGAATTAACTATTGGGATTGGCTTTTACACACGCAGGGAGGTAAAGCACAATTGTTCAATGATGCATTTTTTTGTATATTGACAATAAGTGCTACCTAACTACTCTTCGCCATTTTCCACAGTGTAAATGCAATTTCACGTGGCACTGTGGGGGAGGCTGGGGTAACTTTACATCACATAGCAAGACTAAAGTAACAACTTTTCAAGTCAAATTTTAAGTGTAGTCGTGGGTACTCTTGCACAAGCCCCAAAAAACAATTTCGAGAATGTTCATTAAAACAATGAAAGATTAAACTACTCATGCTTTTAATCGCAGAAAAAAACAGAAAATGAGGATAACACACGTTTCTTGTTAAAACCGAGTTTGACGACGACGTTACGAAACCCAGACGTGATTTCGTCGCAGCAAGAGAGAGGGTCAAGGTTGTCATCAGCATAACGATATCCAGGGATTACGTGACAGCCTTTGCCCAATCCAGAATGTGCTTAATCACACGTGTAGTTTTTTAGCATAAGAAATCGTAAAGGATATGTGGCATTTTAAATCCAGTAAATGGAAGGTAGCACAAAGTATTGGATCAGAAAAGTATGAAAATAAAAACATCGGCCAATCGGCAAAACAACTCAGTTCAGTGATTTATGATTATTACTATTTTTTTTCTTTTTTTTTTTTGTTTGTTTATAGGAGACGATTTTCTGAAAGACGCCACCGAGTTGACAAGCATCAAGGGTAATGTTGGATTCTCCCACATGTATAAAACCAGGCGACTTTACCGATACTCTTCTCACATGAGAGTAAACCGGGAAGGTTCTGACCCTTGAAACAAGTAAAAAAAAATTAAAAAATAAAAATAAAAATAAAAATAAAAGTGATATCAATCAGAACAACAAAATTCGATTGGCTCACCCAAGGAAGGAATTTGAGCTGATTGGAACTCTCTCGTGACATTATAAAAATTCGGAGAACGAGGTGTTTTAATGAGCTCAGGTGGAAGAGGGAGAGGTAACATCGGAACCAGTTTAGAAATTCGTGAGAAATATTAATGTAACCCGTGAATCATGTACCTAGCGGTACCGATAATTTTTTTAAACTCACGTTAGCTATATTAGGGGATAAGCTGGCCAAGGCGTTGAGCTGAAAATAATGGCCTCCAGCGAGAACGTATACCGACCAAGCCAAACAGATATACGCGCTGAGCCATTATGCATTGATTCCAGATGTCATCAAAAAAAAGTCGCAAATTACTTCAGAATCAGTCAGTTATTTTTAGTAAGAGTATTTTGTTCACTGAAAGTACTCGAGAAGAAACTAGAAAGCTTTTTTTTTATTTAGTGAAAAATAAATATCTATACTTGTGAGAACACCATATTCTAGGAATTTAATTGTATGATATGTTGTGTATAATGTAAAGTTGAGAACGAGGTTGAAAACGGTAGTGATGTAGGCACAGTCGAAATTTAATAAAGATTCTAATCTATCGCGACCATACTTTTAATCTCAGTTTTATTATTTAATAAGCTCACTGCACCATGTAAGGAAAAATAAGATTTAGCTCATTTTTTTGTCTTTCTAAACGTATACATAAACACTATAAATCTTACCCTTGCAACATTTATGTTGTCACTAATTACACAAATCTTTTTTCAAAAAGACTTGTAGTTTAAAGTCCATATATTGTGATGACAATAACTCAGTGATAATCAAAAAGTAGTTCTCCTAATAAAAATTTATGTGACGTAGTATAATTATTGTAAGGGATACTCAAAAATTACGTGTAATTTTATTTCGTCTGAACTTTAATCAAATAAAGTTTTTAGTCTCAATACTTTTTTAATAGATGCAAAAAATCAAGTAGAGTTACTCTTGATTATATCTATATGATGAACACATTCCATTTTAATTTTTTCTACAATTTAATGAAATTGATCTTTGAAAAATCTAGCCGAATAATGCACTCGACCTATTTTAACCAATCGCACATAAAATAAAAAGGCTTCAGTTACTCGACAATCAATCTTTTAGGATAGAGAACATAATATAATGGTTGATATTAAAGATGATTACATAATCTTAAGTTTTTCACAACCGAGTACATTTTGACATTTCAGTCTTTATTAGCTGTCATTCAAAGTAAACTATTAAAAATTCTTACACAGTTTGTCAGCTGTGGAATGGAAATATTACATTTAAAATTCAACGCATCGTATAAACACGTTTTTATGTCTCAGTTTTTCTTTCCTAATATAAAAACAGGCTTTATTTTAATTTATTGTAATATTTATAAATCTATTAATTTTTTATTCAAAGCAGATGTCAATGTTGCAATATGTGTTGCACACGTAAAAGATGCCATGAGCGAAGCCGTCACATTTTCTTATTTGTAAAAAAAAAAAACTAAAAAACAATACGGTGTTACTTTTTTTGCAAGAGAAGTTCTTAAATACTTCTTTCTCTCCCACTAAACTGAGAGAAAAATATAATAAAAATTACTGTGCTAGAATGGTAATCTGGTACTCTTCGGTCGTCTAGAGACTTTTTACTTATGTGAACAATAATTTTTAGTGCTTAGAACAGTGATTTTTACTGTTTGTACAATTGAAATTATTGCCCAGAATTGTAAAAATTAGGTTGGCCAAAGTAAAAAGTCCCCAGACAGCAGAATGATTACCATTCTAGGACGGTAATTTTTATTTTTTCTTCTCTCAATATACCAATTAAAAAATATTACCTTTAACATGATTATCGAAGATCAATTTAGTAGTGATTTGACACTTAATTTTTAACTGAAAAGGCATTGCTGAAAATTTGGTCTCTTTTGTTTAAAAATTTCTTTTTGTCCGATATTTTAACGCAATGTATGATTTTCAATGTTTACTTTTCATTACGCTATTCAAAATTAAATATAAACACTGAAAAAGTTTTTAAAACCTGTCATACTTCGGGCGTTTTTCAGGGTTGGGTGTGCCCTCGGCAGGAAAAATAGTGTTCAGCACACAAGTACCTACGGTCCCCTAGACCTGCAAAATAGCCCTGGAGGCAATGGCACTTTAGTGACAAAAAATACCATTTTTCGTTGAACCATTTGGAAGTAAAAATAATCATCCAAATCAACCAGAAAGTCCAAACGCAAAAGTAGTCGCAAGTGCCATATGAAAAGATGCAAAAAAATTTTTTTTCCGCCCTCAGGTGGTTTTGGGAGGCTGGTACTTCCTTGGGCGAAAAAGCAGTTTTCCGATACTCGTTTGAAAAGTCTCCTTTACGAACCTCGTTACGGACCTCGCCTTCGGCTCGGGCCGCAAACCTCTCGGTTCACAAACAAAGACTTATCAAACTCGTAGGAAAACTACTATTTCGCAATAGTGTGCAGAAAATAGGTGTTTTCTACACTAAAATTAGTGCAGAAAATACCTATTTTCCGCACACTTATTGCGAAAAAACTTGTACGCAATTCGTGCGGGACCATTTCCCGCACTCGTGTGATAGACTCGCACTCGTGGCTGGTGACGGTAACTCGTGCCGTGCGATCACACTCGTGCTACGCACTCGTGTTCTCAACTGGCACTCGTTCCCGTCAACTCCGGCCACTCGTGCGAGTCAATCACGACTCGTGCGGGAAATTGTCTTTTCTGCACTTGTTACATAAATAACTATTTTGAAACACAGGGGAAAAAGTAAAGAGGTAAAAGAAGAAGCAGAACTTTGTCCACACCAACACATGAGAGAAGTCCTTGGAGTACGGACGGGGAGTCACGTGGAAGATATAAATCCGTCTCTAGTGTGACTCTCGTGAAATTGCAGCCTTCACTGCGGGCAGCACCTTCGCGTGCCTATGTAGAGACGCTCACGTGACTCTACTTTACGTCACCCCATGCCACACGACAATGTGTGCACACTTGACAAGCAAAAAGAACGGTAAAGATAGGACACGGGGGGGCCCGTATATCCGTGCGAAAGCGAGACGGAGGTGGCAGCAACAATAACAGCATCAGGAGAGGCAAAAATAGAGGTAGACGACGAGGGGAGGCCAGACGCGAGGGAAAGGGATCTCGTGGCGGTGCAATGGAAAGGGACGCAACGGCCTCGTCGTCACATGATGCCTCTCACTCGTGCATGCAACCCGCTTTTGCACCATTACCATGCATGAATTATTACGTCTATGTGTGTGTGTGTGTGTGTGTGTGTGTGTGTGTGGTGTACTGGTGTAAGTGCAAGCGAATTTTTACAAGTCACGCGTCTGTGATGTGTATGCCTATTCACGCAAACGCAACCCCATTCATGTATATATGGAAGCGTCACGGCCCGTCCAAGTAGAAAAATGCGCCGGTGGTCAGACAACTGGTTCGCGCAACAAAGTGATAGCGTGTACGTATATCTGTACACAATACAGGTAGGGCCGAGCCCGCGTTTCTTCTCTTGCGCTGTACCACCACTTGAATAATGGCCGGAAGTGTTATGCAGTAAAAGTTCACTCTCTTTCTCTCTCGGTCGCTCTAAGCTCTCGATCTGGTTTTTCAGGTCTGGCGTTTCTTCGTTTTCTCCGTTTTTTCCTTTTTTTTTTTTTTTTCTTTTATGTACTTTTGACTGTTTTTTTCTTGTTTTGGATGAGCTTCGGGTTTTTGGATTAACGGTGAAAGGGTTTTCTAAATTCTACGAAATAATTTATTTTGAGTGGCCGTTACGTGTCACTGAAAAATGCAGTATAAGTTCGAGGAATGTATATCGACTGACTTGAACGGATTATATATCTACGTAAGTAGTAGCGGGACGAATGAATAAAAGTCGTGATACATACATGCATATGAGTTGTTTTTAAAATTTTTTATCCTCGAAAACTGCATTAATGTGTTAATAGTGGGTTGCACTGGTTAGTAGATTGTTGTGACTTTTTGTCGTTTAGCTAGAGGCTTTTTATTGTTGTCGTATGCAAAGGGCTTTAAAAATGATGTGTATTTGAACTTGCGTGTTTTTTTTCAAAAACTGTTTTTAACTACGTGAGGGAGATTTGTATCTACAGCGACTTCCACGTGTCTTGCAAATTTCGAAATTTTTTCTGATGAGATGTTTCATTTTCATCAATTACGTAAGTACTATACTGACGGCATTGCAAATGTGGGCTGTCGAGGATTTAAAGTATTTTGAACTCAGTTGAACCAAATGACTGTTTGTTGTTAAAGTTAATATGATTCTAATGATGATGTTTCAATTTGAGGAATTCAAATATTTTTTAAATTTTACATAACGATGAATAATTAATTGCCCAATAGCTGTGTTTTAATTGTAACTTTGTTCAATTAGTATTCAATTTTATTAAAATAAAAAGAGTATTACAAGAAAAAAAATATCCCTCTTTTAAAAAATAAATACCTTCTGGCATACAAACTGAATTGTGGATTGAGAAAGCTATATTTTGTTGCAACTAAATTGTTTCATCAACTATAACTGACTTCAAAAATATTAACGGCAAAAATCCATATGGCCTTCAAAAAAGAGGAATTGTTGCGAAAAAATGAATTTACATGTTTTTTTCATTTTCATGTCTTCTTTTTATATTTATTTTCATAAAAGTATACACTCACTGATTATTCATTTTTTAAGCAGATTAACGTGAGCATACTCTGGCTACTCTATTGTTGTAATCATATTAATTTCAAGTACAAATTATAGTATGGTTTACAAGAAGCAAATGTATAAAACAGTCCATGGTGAAAAAATTGATTATGTTTGAGAAAACATGTGAAAATGAGTAAAATTTGAATATCGATGTACGTATCATTGAGTCTTTGATCAATAATAGGTAAATCAAAGCAGTTTTAGGCTGTTTCAACAGTGTTGGATCTTTTGAGCGTATAAGTTGACAACTGATGGATCATAATGATTTAGAAATAAATCTTCAGAGTCTGCACAAAAATATATCACATGTCCTAGGAGTACAAGGTTGTAGGCACATTCAAAAGATATGCATTTCTTTGAACATGTAGCCTGATGCAAATGAGCGAGTTTCTATGGAGACTCGCTAATGAATATCTCAATACTGAAGACGGATAACGCCACGGCACTTTGTCTAATTTTTTTTGAAGTAGGTTACAGCACGTATGGCCAGGAGTCGTGGTCGTAGATCATCGTTTGCAGAACTAGGAAGTCAGTTTTTAAGTTCTTCCTCGCCTAAAAAGGAAGAATTTTTGATACAAATATTCTTTAGTCTTCTAGCTGAAGCTGAAAAAGGTTTTTCTTGCTCACTTGATTGTCGTACGTCGTAAAAAATTATCATAAAAATCAAAACGAAACGATTTGAGAATATTTGTTAATGAAAATCGAAAAATCTTTTGTCTCATTCATCGGGATGAAATCATCAGTGAGTGAAAAATCACTTTTTTCGTCCTCTCGTATGAGAAGAGTGCATCCTCTTGTAAAATATTTGCCAACTCGACTCCGCATCACAAAACATCGCTAAGAAATCGTACATCGTGTAATACGCGTAACCCAATGGGTTGCCTTTGCTTTGTTGCGCTTGCGATTGAGACGAAGAAAAAAAGGAAAAAAAATTGACGACCACCTTACTCGCACGTGTTGCTCCAACAAACTCCAATTCCCCACGATTACCCAATGATCCTTCGCTGCACTAGCCTAATTAGCGAACGACGTGCACCATCACGACACCATCTCACCTGTATTAGCCCACGCGCACCCATATATACCTGTAAATTATTTATTTAAAAAAAAAGGGGTTAGCCAACGAGGTGACGGACGGTGGGGAGGTAATCTCGCCCGCCGTAGGAGGAGGATCGAAAAAAAGGAAAGCCGGCAAAAGTGGGGTTCACGCGCGAGTCTTCCTTCCGCGAGAACGCGTATACCCTCCTCCTCCTCCTCCTCCTCCTCCCGTGCACAGTCAGTCGAGCTTTCGCTTAGAGAGTAAGAGTAAGCGAGAGAGGTCGAGTGCCCGTTCTTTTTTTCTCCGACGCACGAGAGGAGGAGCAACGAGGCCTTTCTTTTCTCGCGCCTGCGGCCACACGCGCGCACGGCCGAGCAAGAGCAACGAGGACCACTGGCTAAGGCTTACTTTTTTTCTTTCGAGCCACTCTGTAACGCACGCACTCCGGAATGGAAGGGAGAAAGGTTTCCCTTTCGCGGAGGAGGAGGAGGAGGCCGAAAATCTCCGGCGCTACTGGGAGGCCGCGTATACCTTGCACTCGGTAGGTAGATACCGCGGTAAAAGCAGCAGGTTGAGGCTCCAAGGAGCCGAAGGATAGAGAGCGGGACTCTGGCGGAGCGCGCGCGGAATTTCTTTCACTCTCTCGCGAGCTGGCCGAGAGGGAAGAGGTCGACTCGGTCCTTGCGCGATTGATCGTACATTTTTTTTTCCCTCCTCTCTCGCAGTCGTCACCTTTACTCGTACAAGTAACAATAGAGAGGTGCTCGGGCCGAGTAAGATGATTTAGTGCTCG
Source organism: Copidosoma floridanum (assembly GCF_000648655.2). The sequence goes on from NW_019379679.1 coordinate 19,264, forward strand.
AAATAAGATATATAGTGACGGGAGCGTAGCGTTTTGAATTACCGCGAGATCGTCTTCGATGAGCGAAGCTCTTCTCTGTCGAGGAATCGGGAGGAGGCCCAGCTAAGTGAAATCGGCACGTCGAGAAAGTGTAACCCTTTTTTTTTTTTTTTTTTTCGTTGCTTTTTTCAAAAATCCAGGGAAGACGTAGCAACAATCGACGAAGATGACGAGGAGGACCGCCGGCCTTGTGAGGTGAGTTTTTTATTTTTTCTCATACGAAATGATGAACTTTGCGATCCCAGTGACTTTTTTTTTTAGTTCTAAACAAAAACGTAAAACGACGATTAATTTTGAGGAATCGCGTTTTTTTTATCTTCCGATTGTCTACGTTCCCATGATGCAACATCCACTTTGGGTCGTGACGCCACGGGGGGAGTTTCGATTACGTAAATCTCGCGAAGATCCTATCTCTCCCCGCTATTATCCCGCGCCGCGGATCGACGCTCTTTTGAATTCAAAGTGGAAAACGACGCGCGTGCGCGGTATTTTCGCTTATTAAAATCTGCCGATCGGCGATCGCGGGGGAAATTTCACCGGCAAAAGATCGTCCCACGCCCCTCGCGTGTTTTTTTACCGATAAACAGCCCATAAATGAACGAGGATCCGCTCCCACGAATCATCGAGCCTAAGTTGAAAAACCGATCCTGCGCGTTAACGGACCGCGCGAGCAACGATTTTTCGATCGGCCGCCAACTTTCTCCGCGCGGAGGTAAGAGCGTTTTCACGCAGGCGAGATCTCTCTCTCTCTCTCTCTCTTACGAAGGGGGGGCTAACGGGCTTGCGTCAGCAGACGATCGGTTGGAATTCGTTGGTTTTTGGGAATACATATTGATAAACGATCCGAAAGCCGGACACGCCCACCAATCTCATTAATATACGTCGACGCGAAAAACCTGTTTCGGTACTCTCGGGGTTTCCCGGTTCGATGCAACCCAGTCGCATGGATAGATAAATGAAGAGAGATACCTAGAAATGGATGGAGTTTCGTCGATGGCAAGGTCGATCGTTCGTTTTCACACCTGTCTCCCGTGTACGATATTGTGGTCGGTGCCACACGCACGCGTGTTCCACCCGAGATTATGCAATTCCCAAAGTATATGGCACTGTACGTTGGCGGTGCAACGCGGTCGGATAATCTGTATTGCAAATCTCATTTTCGTGTCAGGTTTTTTTTTATCGGAGTTTATTGGGCGGCAAAAAGTCGAGTCCGCCCACTGGAGTCGGAGTTGCATGCGACGCGACGAAATCTCCGGTTACAAAACCTTACTTTACCCAGGTGCCGTGCGCTAACGTATTACAAGCATTCACGCACTGGTTAGATAATACCGTCGCCTCGTACCGATCGGTGGTCATAACTGGGCAATAATCGCCAAGGATTACGATGTATTTTAGCAAAAGCCACATAAGCATCACTGCGCGCGCGAACCAACCATTTCCTGTGTGCGTATACACCGACGACCGTGTGCCATCACATTGTATATTATTCTCACTCTTGTGCCGGTGGGTGTACCTGTATAATAGATCCTTCGCAGGTGTACAATTAGCGTGACGATCACGTCTCATTACGTGCACCAACTTTTACTTTCTTCGCTGAACTTTGTCGTTTCGCAAAACTTCCGACAGTGCCATTGTTGGCATCGCGGCTCCAACGTTATCGAATACAATGTTTTTCTCTTCTGCCCAACTATAACATTGTACATACAACTCTCTCAGTGAATGAAAAAAGGGTTCACTGCATGGTATCACAGTGCAGAGGGTATATAACGACAAGAGAAGAAAATAAAAACGAAAAAATCGCTCGGGACTCGCATGGTCCCGTCATCATCCTCGTGTGGCCAGAGTCACCTCGGCGCTATACGCGCACCTAATACCGGATCGCTGACCCACTGACATGGATCCCCGCGAGTTAACAAACGAACTGCTGCATGCACGCGCGTACATTGACTCACAGATAAAGAGAGAGAAAGAGAGTAACGGGTGGTGGAGAAGGACACCGGCCTTGGTTCGAGTGGAACGATGTGGTGTGTCTCTGCTGCCTTTATATACATATATATGTATGTATAGGCATTGTTCCCGTCAATCCCGTCGGCGAGTGTGTTTCCAATATATTGTGTGTGGTTGTCGCTGAAGAACGACTCGTGCACATACCTATATATATGATTGTAACGTTGTCGATGGTCCCAAGCTCGCGACGCGCGTGCTCAAGTCGACGGACATGCTCTTGTTGGGGAAAAATTAGCATCCGAACCATTTCCACGTCGTGTCTCATCGTTTGTTCAATTGTACATGCTTGTGCGTAGACGCGTTGCATAGCGGATACAATGTGTCCTCCGAGATGATCGGGGGGGGGGGGGATGTCGATTTCAGGTGTACCGAAACATAGAATGACTGTCGATTATTCGAATCAAGACTCGGTGCGTATAAGTTCAACGCTTATGATTGCAAACGAAACAATTACGAGTCGATGAGAAATTTTTAACAAATTTAGCTTTGTCTTTTCTGGTTTTAAAATAGCTTCTTCTTGGTCCAAGTCATATGGCTTAACAAGTTTTCGTCCGAGACAATCAATATCAATGATCGATCTAGGAAAAAGGGAGAAACTCGTAGTATTGTAGTACAAATATTTTTTTTTAAATAGCTTCATGAATTTTTTTGTAATTTTATATGGAGTTGTTAAGCCGGATTTTAATTGCAAGCCTTAAATACCTATAATCTTCAATCTCAGTAAATCACACGATTCAGACAAAAAATAAGTTTCTATGCTTCGGATACTTAAAACTCAGGAAATTGCATCTAATTTCTATAAATTTGATAGCCAATGAGTTACTAGGTTTACAGAACATAGGTGTTTAAAACATACAACTTGTTACAGGGTTGTAGGTCTAAAGCAAAAAACTTACAGGATTTGGCATGTGAATTGTAGAACTAACCAAGTTTTCAGGTTTTAGCAGCTTGGGTGGTGAAGCTTATCAAGGGTATTGAGGCTTTTAAGTATAAAACTTACTTTTTTCAAAGGTCTGACGCATGTAATTTACGAGATTGTGAGGTAATATACCTGGATGTCAAAAGCTTGCAACTTCAATCAGGTGTGCGAAATTGAGTCGACAAAAAATTACGAAGAGTTTAAAAATCTAATTCCATGGATGCATCCCTACCAAAGTACTAAAAAAAAGGGATTAAATACAAGATTTTATACGGCAATTAGCTCTCAGGTTTTTGGACATTAGTATGTATACATCCACTATTGATGGTGCCGAAAATGAAGTAAGAGCCGGATAGTAATACATTATTAACCACGTTTCTATAACATAAATAATGGGTTTACAATTAGGAATGAATATTCAACATACTTTCGAAGTATACAACTTTTTCCGAGGTTCCATTTTATTTTCGAACTTTTGAAACTCGTGTGTCACTACTTTTAAATTTCCTCAGTATAGTGCATCTTGTCAAGTAAAATTATGTTTATATACTTTTAGGTCGTGTATGAGTATATTCTGTAAAGAGTAGATTATTTCACGACTTTCTATAAATATTGAGGTACACTTTCCATGTGTTGAATGGTATAGATGCGCACCAAGTGCAAACTCTATTTTCCCCTACTGACGGTGCAGAAAAGGTTCAAAGATAAAAAAAAAACTGCCACAAGTAGAATGTAAAAATTGCATTTTACTTTTTTAAGAAAATGTATTCAACTATTCACTCTTCTGAAAATAATGAATTTAAAGATCAGCACTACGTAAAGACCGAGAAGGATTTTTATCTGTAAAAGTAACAGAAGAATAATTAATTTTAATGTTACGTTGCTAATTTTTAACCATTTAGTCTTATAGTGTATAATTATAGTATTTGAAAAATAAATTGCCAATTCTTATGGAGTTGAAAGGGCTTGTTATTGTGTGATACACGTACTATAATGTTTAAAAAATCGAATGCGGTTGAAAAAGCTAGTCGAATGATTAATAGCCTATTTATCATCGTAGCAAATGGTGGAATTTTTTAAAAAAGTTTGTGAATCATGTATTTTTTCGACGTAACTACAGCGACATGCGTGTGTCTTTGTGAAAGCTCGTGAATAGCGTGTGGTTCTTCGTTAAAGCCGTCAATAGAATATCAAAGACGTCTACGTGGGTTACTAGTTTTAAAGCAGCAGAGCAAGTCTGGAAAAAAAAGTAACACAATTGGACAATCAGTCCATTTTATGGCAAACAAGAGTCGTTTTGGTCCTTCCCTCCTCTTTGGTGGACACTTCACTAACAAACTTTCTCCTCCAAAGAAGCAATCAAGCATCGAGAGAACGACGATGATTTGAATTTTGTTCATAATCTCTTTCTCTCTTCTATTCCCATGCCAGCGAGTAATATGGATTTTTATCTTCCCATCCGGGCCAGGTTAACTGGGTCAGCGGGTTTTTGTAGCAATGACCTAACGCACGTGTATATACTTTCTTCGTGGGCCAGCTATGGCTTGTATATATTATGTTGGTGACAGCAAAGGGGACCACGAATACTTCGTAACAGAAGTAACTACAATCAGCTCATGTTTGTATGAAGAAAGAAAAAAAATTACATAGCAATGTGAAAAAAAAAAAAAAAATTAACGTCGAGCGTACTTTCGTTTTAAAAATTAAAACCTGTCCAGACGCGCGGACACCAGAGAAAGTAAGTCCAACGACATAGGGGGGGAAAGAGCGTTGGGTGAAAATGAAATCGCGCGAATTAACATACGTGAGCTAAATCGACCGGTAGCTCGCGAGGCGATTCCTCGTCCGGAAACAGCTGTACGCGCGTTAAAGAAAAATAACGACAAAGCAGAAGCCACGATGAACGGAAGAGATGTACGTACAGGTAAAGTCAGCGTATTTGCGAGTCCAGAGGAGACAGGTGCGAAGAATCGTTTATTTCACCGAGACACGCGACAGAGCACTCGGGTGCGTAGAAAAGAAACGCTCGATTTGCTTTCGTCTTCCAGGGGAGCAATGTACAGTTAACAGTTGGAGAAATCGTGCGCGCGTGAGTTCCTATGTGAACCCGTACCGGGAGTGTTAAAAAGTGTCGCGAGGCTGGTGTCATTGGACGTTCGAGACCTTATTATTTTCTTTCTTTCTCATTATAGGAATTTTTCGCACATTCTTCGCTTGTGCTCAATGTAATCGGATGTTTACTGTTGCGGCGATCGATAATTCCATACTGGAACAATTTTCGTACTTATCACAATAACCACTGTGTGTTTGTGTGTGTGAATTTAAAAATTAGATTGCACACGTGAACGATAATACTTTGGAATTATTTTTTATTAAAACAAAGAGCATTTTTTTCTTTAAAGTTAAATATTAACATGTGAAGTAGACCAAAATAATATTTTCCGCCCTCGGGTGGTTTTGGGAGGCTGGTACTTCCTCGGGCGAAAAAGCAGTTTTCCGGAACTCGTTCGAAAAGTCTCCTTTACGAACCTCGTTACGTCCCTCGCCTTCGGCTCGGGCCGCAAACCTCTCGGTTCGCAAACAGAGACTTTTCAAACTCGTAGGAAAACTACTATTTCGCAATAATGTGCGGAAAACACCTATTTTTCGCACACTTATTGCGAAAAAACTTGTACGCAACTCGTGCGGGACGATTCCCCGCACTCGTATGATAGACTCGTGCGGGAAATCGTCTTTTCCGCACTTTTTACGTAAATAACTATTATTTGAGATGAATGATAATAATACAGCTGGTAAGTTCTAAAAACTTTCTGGTGAATATCTGTTCAATGTTGAAAACACCAATTAAATTACTATCTAATTTTATAATTGATCAACTACTTATTTGCAGTTAAATCAATGTTATGATAATTAAGTTAAACTTTTAAATTCACAGAGATGAGAACTTATTCGAATGTTCTACAAAAGTACTTTTTTTAATGGTAAGATACGAGAAATCCACGTACAAAGATTTATTAAAATCCTTTTTCTAGGATTTTTTAAAATCCTATTTTACTTCAAGAAGGAGAGTCGCTGGATGTGATAGCGTATCTATGATTCAGATTAAAACTTTCGAACGATAAAGAAGAATGATTTTTCTAAATTGTATGCAATTGCTATCTGAAGTTTTAAAAACACTCAAGATTCACAATGATACTTAGGGTAGACTGATCCGAAATTCAAAATACAAAAATTAAACATAACGCACGTCTATAGCAGTAATCATGCTACCGTGTAATTGCTTATAATGTATATTATTTGAGTAGATAAAATAAAAAAATAAATATAAATAATGAATGGTAGCCACTATGAGTGATAATACAAGAATTGAATATCACAAAACTTTTTCTAATGAGATTTAAGTGCTGCGTTAATGTTTAATTCTAATTGACATGTTTATTATTAGAATATTATCATACCTGACATACCTATAAATAATCAATAAATCAACTATCAATGACTAATATTTCCAGCAATCTAAACTCAAGCTAATAGTAATCATTTGTTATAGTAATTTTTTTCTTTATTCACAACAGAATTTTGCCTCATGAAATTTTGTCATAGTATAAAGAAAGGTTTTTCTTAAAAAATTACGAGTACTAAAAATAATATGTTTCGTATCATCTGTTAGTCATTCATTTATTTTGTGTAGGAAGCGTGCGATAATTTGCTACAGCAGATAGGTAATTTTACGATTTTTTCTTACGGCTCTTCTGTGTATGCATGTGGCCTCGCCATTAGAGGTCAGGGATAGATGATTCTCTGGATACTGACGAGAAAACTTTTCAACATCCTCTCCTTCGAGCTCTCCTTCCCTCTCCCTCTTTCTTTTTCTAGCACCTCATTTATTATTATGATCTCACTGTTTATTATCATGTCTTTTTTGCAATGACGTGTCAACGCCTGACTTTACGACTGAACCGTATTACTTCTTTGTTGCACCGACGCAACTTCTTACCTTATACAAGTCACTCTCGGATGTACCAGACATGCAATTGGTTTGAGTTACAGAGAAAATCATCGCCAGTCACGAGTTGGGTAAAATCAAAGTCGTGACAATATCAAGATTACCCAATTTCCTTAATATTTGAAAATATACCTGACTCACAAGAATGCACTTTTCTGCTCTAACGCCCCTGCACCAAGTCGCGCGTTCATTTCCCTCGAGATGTGAAGAAAAAAAAATCCGTCGTTCAGCTCAGAACGTTTGTTCCACTTACGAGCTGGTGTGTGCCAATAAAAATCCTTTCGTCATCGAAGAACCAAAGTTTCGATCCATCGACCGATTAGAGTTACAACAAGTGCTTGGAACACATTGGAAAAAACTGCATTGTGTGCCCAATCTCATTAGAATGCTGTTTTTTCTCTGTATCGAAATAACGATAACGTTAGAGAAGTCAACCGGCGTCTCGGTCCCGAGTTCTTCAAACCCATAAAACGCTTCCCGTCACGTTCAAGCGGTCGAGTTCTCGCAGGGAACTAAATGCGAACGAGGGCAGCGTTAGGCCTATCCAAAGTAACAAAGAGCGCGTTTTTGTATGTTTTACTTGCTTAAAAAAAAAATGGAGACTCAACAAATGTCTACAACATATATAATGTACACGGGAGACGATGCAATGTCGTACGATTTGGTATGCGCGACAATGCCCTCGCGATTATCCGGGGACTGTGCGTGCAGCGAATACGAGGGCGACAGGTGTTGGGGACATCACGATGCTCGGTTTTACTTTCGGGAATTTAAATTCCTACTTTGTGCGTGTACCTTGTATACCTAGAATGAGCTTAAATAATGGCAAAAACGTCGAGATACTTCCAGCTTTTGTCGATGTTTTTTACCACTGCGACAGTGATACTAAATTTATTTACACAATTTAGGATTAGAAGGTCGTATTGATTATAATTTCAGACTAACTTTTTTATTTTTGTGTATTGCGACGTTACTCGGTACGATGATCCATTCAGCTTCGGTTGCTTAGTGAGTAGTGTGTGGTAGCCTCCTGTACAGAAAAATACTCGAAAGATCGTGGGTTTGAGCACTTTTGGAAAAACCTTTTGAGATGTTTCGAATGAAACTCACTATCCAATTTTTATGAGGAACGGTGCATCTTTCTGGATGTTGTCTAAGAGTATCCAAAGGTAGTAAAAGGCTATTTCGATATCTCATGGTTTTAATGAGTAAAGTCACTGACAGTTTAAATGTCAGTATGACGGAGTAGATGATTTGGGGGCGGGGGACCCTTTCAGAAAGTCTGATATCAGCCTATGAAATTGGGATGAAAAATAAAAGTGGGGTTGGGATCAACGCTCCCCAAGGTTTTTCTTCGATGAAAAAAGTTTCCAACTCGATGACCGTCATTGGTAGAGAGTAATTTTTCTCTTTGCCCCCTTTGAGTAATATCGAGAAAAAGTGTTATGCAACTCGGTGTCATTGCCTCGCGTCCCGCGCACGAATCGGTAAAGCGATAATTTTCTACTTACCTATGCCCACTCGTGCGCGTCTCCACATCATTATTATCGTTATTACTGGTTTTCCCGCGGTGTACGTATACAAATACAGGTAAAACCCTCAATTCACTCTCTCGAGATTATGTAAAAAAAAAAAAAAAAAAAAAAAAAAAAAAAAAAAAAAANGCAATGACTGAAATAATTATTTCACATTGTTTTTCTGTTAGTTTTACAATAATGCAATAGATAATCATCATCGACAATTAAATTGCAAACGACTAAAGTAAGTTTCATAGCCGTATATGGAGTATTTGAGCCAGACAACGTAATTATCCGGACTCTCGCTGGACCATTTAGTTTTTATTTTTTTATAGACAACCGGAAGATCCGAAAATTTTTTGCAAAGTGATTACAAACGTTGCTAACGATTCCGCAATTTTGGGTATTTTTTTCATGTCCCAATTCGAAAGTCATTCGCGGAGTTCCTGGAGCGCATTCAAAAGTACTAGAAACCAGCGTTAGGATATAGTTCCGGCCAGACTTGGGAAGTCTCTACGATCTAACCTCTCTGATGTAGGAAAGCACTAGATCTGAAAAAATAGCACCTAACGTAAAGCGCAAAATTCAAATAAGGTCCAATAACACAAGTGCCTATCACCCGATGACCCGGGGCGCCTACTGGCCACACTATTAAATAATGAACTATTTAATAATAACACAAGCACCTATCACCTGCTAACCCGGGGCGCTTACTGGCCGCACTATTAAACAACAAATTGTTTAATATAACCACACAAGCGACTATCACCCGATGACTCAGGGCACTTACTGGCCACTCTGTTAAATAAAAAAAAAAACTGGGCATAGGCAATACCCCACACATAGAACAAACAAAACAAATCGATGGCATAATCCATTCTCAAGCTCCATTATTCATCATCACACACATACATATACGTTGTTTTGTGTAATCGCGTTGTCACATAACTTCAGCGCTCGACACTCATCGACTGCTAATCGCTGCCGAGACGATCTCTTCACGATTTCACTATTGAAAGCCACGTTGCGATCACGTCTATTAAGATGTTCGATCATCATGCCTGTCGGATATTTTACACATCTATATGGATGACAGTTCTGAGCAGCGATGATAAAACACTATCCCATTCCTCCAGCCTGCCCGAATATAAATACATATGGAAGGTATAAAAGTACGTTATACCATAAATAATAATTTTCGTTTGACAATATCGATAGTCTTGGTTCATAAGTCGGTGTAAGGCATTACACATCCATTGTACATCAAACGAAATAACCATGTATATTTAGTGTTGGAGGTTTGATTAGGAGAAAAAAATGCATGTAGGAATAAAAAAAACTTCAAAGTTATGAGATTTCGAAAACTTCCTTGCCTCCCGACACAGTGGAATGGAGTATACATCAGACTCGTACTCGTTCTCCGTTACCGTCCTCGTCTGCAGAAGAGCGTACCACCTATACCATCACCCAGGCTCCATCACCAGCATAAAGTATGCCGTTGGAGCGAAACCACGAAGGTATAGCTGAAATAAAAAGTATCTCGGAATAAGCGCACGGAGCTGTCGACAGTACAGAGAGAAGGAAAGACGAAGACGCGCGCTATCTAGGCTCACCGATCGAATTCGTTGAAAATTTATCGTCCACAGGTACCTGATGGATTACGGCACACGTGGATCGGTATTCACAAGCCATCACCCGTATCTGCAACACGTGCACGCGGTTCTGCGCCTCCCGCAAGTCCCGCATAGGTATATACCACTCAAGTAATCGGAAAGTGGGAGGGTGAAATAAAAGCGAAGACGCCCGCGTAACAAAAAACATGTTTGGAAAAACTTTTTTTTAAATTTAGTTGGAAAAAAGTTTTTTCAAAGATTTCCAATGACCCATTCCCACAGTTTTCCCAAACCAAAAAAAAACTTTTGACAAACTTTATATCAAGTTATATTTAGTTTTTGTAAAACGTGGCTATCATATGTGAATTAAAAACAAATCTTTGAAAAAGTTAATACAAAGTTTAAATAAAGTTTTTTTAAACTTTACTGTATACAATTAAAAAGGAAATTCAAGTTTTTTCTACATTTAATTTTGATATGGTTTTACATTGACAAAAATCATGTATTACTTACAAGTTAATGAACTACATTTTTTTACATAGACAATAAAAATCATAATACACAGACTTATTACGCTACTGGTTTAAGATTTAACTATCTTTAATCAAAATGGATTACGGTCAGGGTACAGCTGGGAGATCATGTGCCCCGATGAATGAAACGTGTCACTCATGCATTGAATCCGTGTATCCTAAAAAAAACAAAAAAAATTCACAAAGATCAATGATCTTTTGAATAAAAATACATTTTGCAAATTTGTAGTAAAAAGACAACTTATCTGATTTGGCTCCGTTGTAGAATCAATTGAAAAAGAACTGCTTTCCACCGTCAGCCAATAAATTAATTCAACCCGTAGAGGAGCAACATACGCAGAACTCAGCAGTGTCCCCATCAGCAATCCCAGCTTACACGTTTGTTGAAAATGGCACGATGGAGGTTACAAGACTGCGGATATAACAAATTTTAGGCAACGTTACAATCCGTTTAGCCCTTTAAAATCAAACATTGCTCTCCAAAATGTAAAAGATAGTTCAGTAGGCACTTTCATTTGCACGCGTGAATTTAACCTGGAGAGGTTATTAACAAGAACAACTACAACAAAAATACCTGGGAACTATTATTTTTCTTCATAAGCGACATCAGATTCTCCTCGAGTTTTTCTGAATCCGTTGTATTACTTGGCTGAGAAAAGGAAGAACTATTCAAAGCTGATCTACAAATTGAAAGGCTGTCGAGACGCTGAAACGTGAAAATTTTTTGACATCATACACCGTTTGTCAACATCGAGCGTTTGTTTGTTAAACATATATAGTATACAAACTGTCGCTTAATTTTTTCACGTTATAAGTTTAAGTAATAAATGATAGTTATGACTTTTTTGTTAAAAAAAAACAACCTTTTTTATCATTGAGATAAAAACACTAAAAATTTGACAAATGTTTTTCTGAACTTTGTCAATGTAAAACTATATCAAAATTGAATGTAGAAAAAACTTTAATTTCCTTTTTAATTGTATACAGAAAAGTTTAAAAAAACTTTATTTAAACTTTCTATTAACTTTTTTAAAGATTTGTTTTTAATTAACATATGATAGCCACGTTTTACAAAAATTAATTATAACTTGATATAAAGTTTGTCAAAAGTTTTTTTTTGGTTTGGGAACACTGTGGGAATGGGTCATTGGAAATCTTTGAAAAAACTTTTTTCCAACGAAACTTTAAAAAAAGTTTTTCCAAACGGGTTTTTTGTTACGCGGGCGACTCTCCGATCGAGTCAAGGAAAACCACTCTCTCTCTCTCTCTCTCGCTGCCTCCGTGCATAATATCGGCATGTTATGTGCGCGTATACAGTAAATGGACACGCGATTCGTCTTCTCTCTGGGCCTTATTTTATCTGCACAATGTATGGGATTTGATTGATCTTTCCCCTGGCTCGGATCGTTGATTTTGATGCGAGTGGGTACTTTAGAGAGGGAGTTGAATATTCTACCGTTGCTGCGAACAGTGGAAGGATGGAAAATCGGCAGAAACCGGAAAGGAGAATTGTCAGTGGTGGAACGTGGCGATTTGTGTAGAAACACTTGATGGGTATATGGTACCGGAATCGCGCGTAAAGTATGCATTAACAACCAGTCGTATTGTTGGCCAATTTTATACTCTTCCACGTGAGTTGGAAAACTATAATAATATGCATTGTTGGACAAATAAGAAAAAAAAACGTATCGCATACTTACAGGTACTAGAAGTTTGTTGGTTTTCTATACTATTTTCGCAACAAGAAGATTTGGCATAGAATTGCTTCTCCAACAACCATACTTAGCTAATCTTACTCGCTGTAACTTTACCTATTATCAAACATGAGATATTTAATGGCTAGATGTCAAGAGATTCAGATCAAACACGTGTCTTCGAGAGTGTAATTTGTCAGTTTAAAGAAGGGTGGACAATGTTTAAAAGACGTTACTAAGTATATCAGAGCTAAAAAGAGTTTAAGGATATTGTGGATTAATATAAAAGCAAACTTGCACGATTTCGTTTAAAAGAATTGTATCTAGATGTAGGATAAATTGAAAAATGACTTTAAACAAATTTTATAAATGTTTTTGATCGCATAATTACTGGCTCGACTGAAGTACTCGGCTCGTAGGAGTAGTACCTGGAATTCTTGATAATTCCAAACTTCATAGAGAAATCCACTTACCTACTTGAATGAAATCGAGCTGATAAAATCGATCGAATTAACAAGTGCGAAATTGTTGAATCTTATGAAAGAAAAATGTATTGACTGTGTGACTGTTTTGAAAATACAAATACTTTATTCGTAATTTTGTTCCGAAACGAATAATACTTAATCTACTGAAAAGTCTCGATTATTCGAACAAACGAAACCATTGCACACTCGCAGACACGAGACTACGTGATCAAGTACAGCGCACCCGTATTCGTATTTCCACACTACAGAAAGAAATCAAGCTCGAGCTTGACGGATGACTTTCGTTTTCTATTCTTACCATTGCGAAACGAGAAGAAAGAATTTCTCGGGTCAAGGTTGCGAAATGTACTCTGTGACTCGAAATCGAGTCGCGATTCCCCGTTGCATCGTTCGACGGCCTTACTACTTTTGCTTTTGCTCGCACTCTCTACTGTGCCCAGGTGCACGTTGGCTTTCGATGACCTCAAAAGAAAAAAACGACAGTAGCGATGTTGGTAATCACAATAGTTAGGGACATCAAGTAGCTGACGCTTGCTCAAATTGAATCATTATACCTCGTAAAGGACAAAACCTTGAGAAAAATTCATTTTTTCTTTTATCTCTACCCCTCTCCCCAAAGTCATTTTTTTTGCATGAATCCTGTCGCAATTGTTGATAATTGTGAAAAATTTTTTGGAGTTAATATACAAATTAATGCAAAACCTGAAAAAACAAAATGACTAAAACTGAAAAGCAGGTAGATCACTTTATAGATAGAGCATTTGAATTGGCTATTTTAATCCAATCTATACATTATATCCATACCCAATTCGAAACAATGTACTATTAAGCACCATGCAAAAATAAAATCCAGGACAGATGTAATGTTAACTAAGAGAACGTGAGAGGGAGAGCTTATGCCAATGTCTTAATTTTAAAATACAAATTGTAACAGTGAAAATTTTTCTGTAAAATATAACCTCTCTCTTCCACGTGCTCTCTCAAGAGTTTTGTCCCTTTTGGGATTATTTTCTATAACATGATTCGACGTCTTCACCGACTACTAGCCTTCCTAGCGTATTTCTCCCGAACTCAAGTTGGACCCATCCGCCAATGATTTGAAAATATGCAAAATGTCAAAGTGAAATGTAATTTTTGTTTTGTAGTGTTTTCTGACTAAGTAATACTGTAAGAACAATTCAAAAGACTTATATCCAATGTACTTGGTCATACTATACATAGATGGTCGAACCATTTTTACGATCATCTGATTTTGGAAATTTATGTAAGATTATTCCTTGACTAGGATTTTTTCTTCAAGAACAGTTGAGAACACAATATTTATAAACACCCGTCGTTAGTAAATTAATGTTACAACATTACTTGGTCAGAAAATAATAGAAAACAATAATTAAATATCACTTTGACAGTCATTGAATTTCTAACCATCGATTTTCAACACATTGATGCAAAAACATGGTTTGGGAAAAGGTATAGTAACAAAAAAGCACCGCACTTTTTTTTTACACAATTAGAAAATAATGTAAAGTCCTGAAAAGCTGTGGGTACAGTGGAATAAAAAGATGTTTAGTGATAACAAACCCAGGATCGAAAGAATTCATCCCGGAGATGTTGACGTGTAACAGATGTTGTACTTGGAGGAATTTGGTACAGGACACACGATGTGATGCTCAGCGGTTGTATAACTTTTAATATTATATTTTTTAAATCACCATTTCGTGGCTATGACCTCGGAGTATCAAGTAGGTACTTATTTAGATAGATAGGATACCCTCTTACGTAACTAGAAGCAAATTGACGAAGATCAAAAGGAAAGGATTCTAAACGCCACGTACCATGAATGATACACATATTTTACGTCAAAGAAGCCACAGTATTATTTACGGACAATCTTTACATGAATCTTAAATCTTAATACAAAAAAAGGTGCCTCAAAATGCCATAAAAAGAATAACAGCAAAAAACAAGCTGATCAAATCCTCATCCCAAAATCCTCGAGCCTACGTGATAATCATCAGAAATGAATAAACCAACGATCCTTGATATCCGTATTGATCAAGCGAACCAATCAAAGTTCATAAATATTAAGCTCAAATAAATTTTTCCTGAAACTAACAATAATTTAAGAAAATCATTTTGTAAAACACGCTCGTGTCGCAACGACCTTTGTATTACTTTAGTTGCCCACCACAAAAACGAAAAAAAAAGCAAAATGAGAGAAGATTCAAGAAACGAATAATAAAACGATGCCCACCAATAACCCAAAGGATTTGCCAATGCGTGCAATAGGTCTGTGGAGAAGAAACAAAAAGAAGCTAGTGCGGTCGTGGTGCCTCCACTGGAATTGCGCGGATGGCCGGTTCCACTTTCACCGCATCGCTGCTCACACTTCCTCGGCTCGTTGCTGCGTAAGTACTTTTGTTTCGAGAGTGAATTGATTACTCTGTTGTTGGAAGTTTGACGATCTGCAGAGATTTTTTACTCCAACGATGACCACCAATTCTTTTCATTTGTTTTCATAGGTTATTTGAGTTTGATGAGTTTTAGTGGAGCTTTCAGTAATCCAACGTTTAACTTACATTATTGATTGGAATAAAACTATCTGCATAAATTTTTTGAATAAAAACATAGTTCACTAGAAATCAGATAAGTTCTCCAAGAATTTCTAAATGCTCTTATACAAAACTCATCTAATCATGAATCGTCGGGGAAACCTCATTTGCGTCCGAGTTTCAAGAGATGTGAAAGAGATGTTCGTAATGGGCAACACTTACGAAACGTCCACGAAACGATGATAGGGTAGTAGTGGCACTCCTGTCATAACCAGTTCAGCACTGTCTCATATCACAGAGTGAGAGAAGCGAATATCTACTGCTACGAAAATACTAGCAATATCAGCCAAGACGCTTGTTTGGTATGTTTTAATTGTTTTCTCAAGAATATCGTAACTCTTTAGGATTGAAGTAGGATAACTACTCTAGGATTCATAGTAGAATTCATGGTATCAAGTCGAGATTAGACATCCAGTTATGTGGGCCCTGATGGATGCGGATATTTTTCATGTATTGATTTATCTTAGTGTTAAGTTCCATAAACATCTTGATATTATTTCTCTTATAGTCAGTCAAGTTCTTTAAGGGACTTAGATGAAAACAAAACGGATCAATATCTACTCTAACCTCCTTAAACGTTGTAGGTTGAGAAAAAGTGTTAAAGAAGAAGTCAAGTAAGATGGTTAAGAATATTCAACAAGTATAATCAGCTTGGAATAGTAGGAATTTTTTTTTTAATCCCTGATTATTAATCAAGCGAAAAATATAAGAAAAATTCTAAAGGCGAAAAGAATGTACACTTGAGCGTCACATTATATACGGACAAGACGAGTCGTTAAAATGCGTGCGTGGGGAATTTGCTGGAAAGTACAGACATCAGATCTTTTTAGCGAGATAATACTCATTTGATTTTACCGTCCTTGTATCTAAAGGCATTTACCGTCAGTAAGTATTATCTTTATGTATTCTTGCATGGGGCTATAAATTTATTAAACATCAGTGTGGTGATACAGCTGGCAGTATGATGTTGTTGACCATGTAAACAAGGAAAACTTTCTACGGCGGTCGTTGCCTACTAACGTATATGCAATTTTTTTTTGTACCTAAAAAAACTTGATATGCTAGTATGAATTTCAAGAACATCTGTTGAACGTGACGTTGATGGAAAGAGCTTCTAAAACTTATATACGGTAACTCGTAATTCCACATTTGTATGGATTTTGCGTTCTACTGTATTATACATCTAGTATATCTTAAAATTACGTTCAAGCTAAAAAAATACCAGCCACGCTCATATTAGTTCATTCACCTCAGCTCGAATATAAGAGCCCATTTTTTTGTAAATTTAAAACACACGCATTTCTCCTTTCTTTGCTTGTCATATAGATCACCGAAAAGGTGCACAATACGAGCAGTTGACCAGCGTCAAAGAAGTTGTATCCTAACTAAGAAAATTATAATACATGCTTTGATAAATTAACTGTTTTAATCAAAAAAATTGTTCACTCAACCAAAATGATTTGCCAATCCTATTAAAAAAAATTGTACTTCAGTTTATTCAACGTACTACGATCAACTGATGGTATTTAAGACAACTCGTCATGTCCTACATACGAGTGCTGAAGACGTTGCTTTACCCGAAGCAACATGTAAATATTTTAGTAGTGATATTTTTTCGTGACCTTTGGACATTTGCTGCACCTTTGGTAGGAGCAGGATTTACCACATAAGTACCGTCCAACGGTGGCTATTAAATAGTTCTTTTATCCCAGGCATTGCTTTAGTTTCATCTTTCTCGAACAACATATCCATAATATATTGTTATTTTGGTTCTATGATTTCACATAGCAAGTAAATACCATAATGCTACCCACAATAAAGAAATTGTACCACTACGTAGTCATTATGAAAAAATTCCAGGATTCATCGACTTTCGTAGCTCAGGATACGATGGGATGTCACAAAACCTAACCTCTGGTATCTTAGCCATAACAGGCCACCGGCATCGCCGGCGCATCACCATAGAATTTCTACACATGTATGCACGCCCAAGCGTTAGACTTTCTCTTTCGTCGATAAAACTCGCGCGTCTCCGCGCCCAACAAAGTATACAAGCGAAGTCACGAGGCTTTGTGCAGCCTCAACTCTTTTTCTACTTACTCTCACAACCGACGAGAGAAGGAAAGAGGCATGTTTAGCGGGAAATCGCATTGCATCTATTATATACATCCCGTATTATGTACTTGCAAATATCTTTCCCTACATTGGTGTGTTTCGTATAATAGCCTATTTGGATACCTCGTGTTTGTGTCAGAAGGTGGTTGCATTCCTCTCGGTTTGGATGCGATTTTTCCGCTTTACTTTAAGTGGATTATTATGGCAGAGTCGGCAGATATGCTAGCTGGGAGACAAGAGCGATTGTTTCAGGGCACAGACACTGTTTTGGTTTTATTCCGTTATGTTGCAGACACAAGGTTTCTGATCAAACAGACATTGGTAGGATAGCTAGTGTTCTCAGACAGCGTGAGAGAGATGGGCTTACAAATGGAGCCTAATATTAGATTATTATAAGGTTCAGAGGTGTAGGTACCTTGTGTTGAGGTTTTATAGAAGTTTTAATGAAATACAGACCACAAGAATAATAGAGCTGTAATTTGTAAAATTTGTGATAAACAGAGCACGTACTGATTCTTCATCAATTTTTCGAATGTTATTTCAAAATGCTTTACCTGCCACACGTACCTATAGAAAATAAGAAACAATAAGTTACATTTGATTCAATCTGGTCATTAGGCTTTATACTTTCTAATTACTTTTAGTGTGCCATAAACGCGGAGTAAGTGGTATACATATTTTCTATTCTATTGTTCTTGGTAGAACAGTGCTTTTACATATTATAAATGTGAATGATCGAAATCTTGCCCACAGTTCTTTTTTTCTATCGAGTTTGATGGCTTATTACTTGAAATGAAACGGCGATTTTTTTTTAATTTGACCAGCTTATATGGGAAACATAGTTTCTAAAGTATAGATTTAATAAGAACATTAGAAGATAGCTTGTTGTGCCTAACAGTAAGTACAAGAAAATACCATTAATACAATTTTATAGACATTTATATTCAAGTTGTAGTATAAATTTATGATTTCGACTAATCCCATAACTTTTTGAACCATTCTACCCTCTTCACGCCCTAGACAACTCTCTCCTATAACGTTAAGGAGAATTTGGCAGATTTCTTCACAGTCGGTAATTTTTTTAGCCTCTAATGTCTTTCACGTTACTCCACATTTTTACTCTGACCTCGCACAAATGCCTCAAAGAAAAAGTAATATTTTTTTCTGGATTGATTGAAAAATTGAATTTTTTTTAGCTGATTCTGATAGAAGATGTAACTAAGAGAAACTTAGGATACACTTCTGTAGCTTCTTGGAAAAAGTGGTTAAGTCAATTTTTTGAACAATCATGGTAGTGGTGGATTCGGTATATCCAAGTACCTCTCTTTCGTCGAACCAAAGTCAAAAAATCGAATTCGACAGATATTGTAAGATACTGAGAAGTGCTAAAGGGCATAAATCTATTTCTAAAAAATTGTTCCCGGAAAAAGGGGATAAGTCCATCGTAATTCGAATTTCCTTAGGTTGAAGGATACCATCGAGATACACTTATTGACTTATTATTAATAAATTTTTGACTCATTAAGTCACCTACAAACAATTCTAATAGTAAATTAAGTGAAAAAACAAGAAGAAAAAGAGAAAAGGAGAGGGATATGGAAAAGAAGAAAAGAAGAGAAAGAAAGCAATTCGAGCGTTCATTGGCCTTTTACAACAATGTAAAAAATATTTTTGACAAAAATTATTCGCTTACGTTTGATTCTGATGGCAAATTTAAAAGAAAAGAACGCGCAGTTCCCGGAATAAGGACAAAAGTCTATCAGAGTAGAAATGTGTTAGTTAGAATACACTCAAATTGAAGGAGAGAGAAAAATCGATACGTCTATACTTTCACATGTAATCTCATTATTTCGCGTACACGAATAAGTATTTGGAAAACATTCGTAAAAACTATCGAACAAATACGTAAAATCTGTTTGAAAGAAAAAGTTTTTTATAAAGCATAGCATAGAACAAGACTTTACTCTTAAGTTTCTCTCAAGAACCCACATAATAAACTACGTAAACAAAAAGCTCGACTTTTTATGTTACAAACGCTGTACCGAGCATAACTGTCATAAATACATATAGCATCAAATATATTTACACAAATTTATTGCTTACGATGAACTTGAAATAAACCCAAAGAGAATGTGACGTTAATCCAAAGCTAAATTAAATCGCACACTGCTGCGAAACAAGAGGCTTGGAACTTGGCACGTCGATCATTGACCTATACTACTTTTAAATTTTTGGACGAGATGGTAGCAGCTGTCCCTTATGACTCGATATAGATGAAGGAAAAGTGTAAAATTACGGCAAGCTCTGTAAGTGAGCCTGTGAATCAAAAAGCTCATGATGACACCTCCAATGATGTTCGTCTGGACTTTATAAAAGGTGAAGAATAACAAAAAGAGGTACATCAGCGCTTAAGAAGCGAGTAAGCCCGAGAACGTGGAGTCAATGCTTCATACATACGTATAAGAATGCTCAGACGTGAGAGACGGCACATTATATATAGACATGTGCCCATAGGCACACGTGCACGCCAAAGGATGAAGATTTCTCCCGTGCAGTAGCGGTTCCACTGACCCACTGACACTGAATCATCGTGTCTCTCTCTCTCTCTCTCTCTCTCTCTCTCTTCTTGTTTCTCTTTCTCATTTACTCTCGTGTGCGCCAGCTCGTATGTAGCACTTATAGATAAGCATGGAATATAATACCTACATGTATAAAACACAGTACCCAGCCTCCAGGCTAGAGCCGAGCGTATACGAGATGAACTTTCAGGTGTCTTTCTCCTTGTGCTCTCCACACCATTGGTCTCCCCGTTTACTCGTGAGAGACGGCTGCTATTGCGAGAAGTGGGCACGAGGTATTTTTTATTTATTCATCAATTATTCTTAACTTTATTGTTGCTGCAGTGCCGATTAATACAATGTACGTTCCTCGAACAGTAGTGATAATCTTAAGAGCATCTTAGGAAGTTGGTTGTATTGTGTCTTTTTTACTGTCTGTACAGACTTTGACAAATTCGTTGTCATTGGGTTGAGAGAAATTTTCTGTGCTTTATTTTTCAAAATAAAGTATCGAATTTTGTGGCATGGAATACAAGGTCCTGCAGAAAATTCCTATGTTCACTAACTTGATATCGGCAAAATCGCGTATCGTAAGATTCGTACACTCCAAATTATTGTACATACCTTACAAAATTTTTGATTATTGCTTCTTAGTTTCATTTAATAGACATGGCTATACGTCATATATCATGTTAACCACCCGTTGAAATAAATTGTTGGTTATTAATACGTAACAAACGTAAAGACACTACGACAAGTGGCAACTGCTCCTTTCTTAACTCTAGTATAATCATCATGTTTAATGCATAGAGGGTATACACAGCTAGATATGAGTGATCGAGAACAAAATTTTTCCTTATTGGCTATTTTTTATGATATTCGCAATAGAATTGCTAAACGTCTTGGAACTATGGTTAAGTCAACGAAATGGTCATTTTTTCCGTTTTCTTGACCCTAAACCTAAGGATTCCTCAAAACAACTAGTTTTTTTTGCTACTTATGTATTAAAAAAAAAAAAAAAAAAAAACAGTTTTCAAAAAAGCCTTTTACTCGTACTGCGGTACATTTGAAAGATACATGTATGAATTGAGCAGATAATTCATAAGTAGTGTGTTACCATCCGGGGCATTATTTTATTAATTATTGTATATTGAATTAATCATTTTTCTTAAATTAGATCGTTTCTACATAAATTTGAATTTTGAAATTTCGCGCGCAGCTCCGACTTCCAACTTAGTATTTGATAGTACCCCCTATCGCTCGCCAAGTGGGGACCACTAGTCTTTAGCGAAAATCGCAAATAAGAAAGCGACGTAAAGTATATAACACGGACTGTGTGACGACTGATTGTATTGATCCGAGATATACAAATACGTGTAATGCATACCTCCTAAGCCACTCAATTGATTAAGTACATATTCAGTAAACATCGCTGTACCAATATAAAACACTTGTCTATACCTTCTTTTCCCTCGAACCTTAAAAAAAAAAAAAAAAAAACTAGACACCCACTAGTCAACCTAGCGACAACGGCAATTTTAATTTAATCTGCAGTTAATTTGGTAAAATACGTGATTTTCAATTAGCATTGTGTTTAACCCGTTATAACATGAATGTCCATAACTTTTTCTTTGGGTACACTACCTTTACAAAGCTTTAACCCATTTATCTTTACGTCAAAATTGACTAGTTCGCACAGTTTCATCGTACAGATTTATCAGAAAGAAAAGATGTAGTACCCTGAATAACATCAAAACAATTTGCATCTTATCGTGTAACTATTTATTGAGAAAAAAAATTCCTACATTATCCAGTCACTGTTGGTTATTTTACCTCACTCCTTAATAGATGATACAACAAGTATAAATATTAACAGTGACAATATTTTAAAACTATGTGAGATTATTACCATTATTTACTTGAACCATTGGAGTGCTCATGTTACGCATAGTTTTTTCTTTGAAATCAACTATTTATAAATTGCACGTAAGAAAACATCCGTTAAAAATACTAAATCCATGATTCATTGCACTAGAAACGAAAAGTCGAGTACGTGAATGGCGAAAACAGAAAATGACAATATAAAACGAAGTTGGCACACTCGCACCAGCCACCGATGCATCGCGAAACAGTCGAGGAGCGAGCCCCTCGCGCGGTTATTTGTACCCACACACGTAGGTATACCCACGAAAGGAGAGGAGTAACGTGAGAGAGCTTTTGTTTACCGAGTGATTAATGGCGCTATTCACCGACTTTCGTGCACATTTTTCGTTCTCCTTTCGCAAGTCCACCGCTCGTCTCCACTTGCGAAAGAAGAAAAAAAAATCAGCGTTTTTGCATCGCAGTTTAGTAACCAAAAATTATCCAGCCCAAACGCCCAAGTCGTACACCTGCGAGTGCCAATTCCCCAAGTGGTGAGTCATACTCGCCCACCTAACGTGAGCCCATGGCTTTGCGCAGCCTATAAGAGTAGGTGCCGGAAACAAAACGGTGGAGAAAAAGGAGGGCGCGAGAATCAATCGTATACCACAGGGGAAAAAAGAAACCTCTCGCGGAGGATGTGGCCTCAGGCCAGCCAAGACCATGGACTTGGGGCGTCCAACGAGCTGTCTCATCACGTTTGCGCGCGAGAGTGAAAAAAAAGCCCCGAGTGACCCCTCGGGCGCTCCACGCCGGCAGTATACCACCTGGCCGGTTTCCCATGGTCACGTGAGAGCGCTGCATGCTCAGGATGATAAGCGAAAGTTGTCGCACTTATTTTCCGATGCTATATTCATGTATGCTCTCTTGCTCAGAGAGTCGTTTTTTTTCGAGTTTTCGAGAATTTATTAAATGATTAAAAATAACTACTTTGCGTCCAATTATTCACGCACGCGTTATATATAAAGGAAGTTTGGAAGCATCATTAGGAGAGGCGAGAAACGGGGAGTTCCCCGGCCAGCGCTCATGTAATCCTTTTACCGCGCATCTACTCTTGCACTCGACAAACTTCAAACTGTACGACTGTAATTGATTAAATTTTTGAAAAATACCAGGCAAGACTTGATTTTTTTTGTCGAGCATCTTCCTTTTGTACTAAAGTATCTATAAAAACTTTTTTTTTTCTAACGTATTAATAGTAAGCCCTAACTTCGATTAAGAGACAACCTAACCTTGTTCTTTCATACGAAAGACCGTGTTAAACTGTCAATATTTCATAATTATTTTCTCGAAAATTTTCCTGGTTAGACATCTGAAAAAATTCACGTGCACTCCTGATATCCTCAAGTATAACATACATTTTTTTGGCACGATTCTATATTATTTTGAACTTTTCTCCTAAATCTCCTCAATTGTAGGATGACATTTTTTATGATTTTATATTTTAAATATGATGACATGCTACTACTATTAGCATGATAATTTAATGACATAATATTGTATTCTATATAATCGGATAAGTTTATCTCGATGATCGGTTCATTTGCATAGGGGTCAGACGAAACTTGAGTTACCGGGCGAGATGAGGTATCTGTTTTCGTAACGGGTGTCGAGGAAATTAACCCTCGAACGTGCTAGAAAAAGATGTTGTCCATATTTCATATGTATATATGACATGGAACCTACTTAGGGAACTTTTGGTATAAAATTGATAGAGTCAACATTTTTTCATTGATTTTTATTGTTTTGATTTATGTTAATGGATTTTCTGTTGATTATTTTTCAGAACCAGTTTGGCGCTGCTGGGTCTCGTTGTTGCGGCATCTACTGTGACTACGCAAAATCGGCTATTCGACGTAAATGGTAAGACCTTGGGGGTATCGGAAGAGAACTGTGGTTCTTTTGCCTTTGGGTGACACTTTTGTTGACTTATTGAAAACAAGTTAACTTACGACTTGTACACAACTAAATAAATTATGACAAAAAGTAAAAGAGACATGCTCTTACGTGATTAAGAGTCAAATTATAAATGACGTGTCATTATATGAAATTTGGTTTAATAACACCGTATTGTGTCAAATATGTTGAATTAAAAAAAAAAGTTTCTGAAGAAAAGTCACTTTTCGCTATTACATAATTAAAACACGTAAAGAAATAGAGAAAGAAGTAAAGAAAAGAAAGTCGTTATGAAAAATATATGTACCAAGTATATTCAATGTAGCATTTATACTTTGAGTCCAATACATAATTATTTCATAAATATAAACTCTTTCGTTTATTAGCTCAAACAGGTATATAGGTAATCGGAATTTGAAGGCAATGGAAACCGACTGCCCAGAACTCTGCTAGTCGCGATATGAAATCTTACTAGTTCACAGCAAAATGTACGTAGAACGTACAGACAACTTAAATTTTTAATTGCACATCGCACACCAGTTTAAACCACGTGCTTGCACACTTGGCTGCACCCGAGCGTAGCATTAATTTGATGCCTGCTTATTCTTCTTCACAGCAGACCTAATCATTTTTTGATTGGACGATTTTGGCTCGCCACAATGATAAACGTTTTATGCAAATATTTGATTTGACAGGATGATAAATTTAAAATATACGTATACAACAATGTTTATCTTCCTAGCGTCATTTGAAAGCTATGCTCGTATTGTCGCCATTAATCATGCGATAATAAAAAAAAAATTTTTTTTTCAAAGTTAGAAGCTGTATAATATAAATAGACCGAGTCGAAAGGAAAACTGGTACTTAACTTATTTATTTTCATAGTGTAGTGTAAACCAGTGTTTTACAGAGTTTTTTAACGCTCGAGCCCTTACTATTTCGGTAAAATCTAAACCTTTGTATTGACATAAAAAATGTATAAATCTTTGTGCATGAAAAAAAATGATTGATCAAATATAAAGTATTTTTAAAGAGATCCATATCGTCTCATATCTCTATGCGTTTGCCTTATGAGATTATACGTTGATTGCAAATAAGGAAATGCTATACATTAACGCGTTTCTAACTGCTAGCCAGAGATCAAACGCATGGAGGCACTGGCTTTCTTTCCATCGTGCCTTTGCTTTTTTGAGAGATAAGAGTAAATAATGTTTATACAATATTTATACTGTCGGTTCCATGCACATACATATACAGGTGCTACCAAACCGATCGTAGAGATATGTACTTACCGATACATGAACTGGTACCCCGAATTCTTTTAAACGGGTAGTAGTTACATTGCAACATTGACTCACTTACGATCAACGTATCAACGGCATGACACAAACACACAGGGGTATTATGAAGGGACCATTACCATTACAGTGATATGATATAAGGTGTGGTGTTCTAAAATAAGATCCAAGATATCTCTGTACTAAACCTTGACAAAACTTAGACTGTAATTATTTCGTTTAACTTAAGTTTAGTAAAAAAAAACTATGTAATTTAAACTTAGACCCCTTTTCCCTACCACGAAGGTGATAGATACTTTATTTCTTGCAATGCATTTCATAATACTACAGTATCTCTTCATCATTCGTTGCCTATACAAACTACTTTAAAATTTTTCTACTTACATTAATATTTATTCATCCGTTGATAGTATGGCACTTGGATTAAAAGTTGTCTAAAAAAGAATACGCCGTTTGTAGCAATTAAATTTCGTAAGATTTGATAAACATTTTCAAGGACAAAAAAAGTAAAAAAATCCAAATAAAAATATTTTCTTGGGTAATGCAATACACAAGTAATGCAATACAATTTTATTATGAAACATGAAAATATTTGTAAGCGACTTTAAAAGTAGTTACGGTAGTAATTCAATTTTATAAAGCGATTCTAACATAAGCAATTACGTAAATAGAATAAAAGTTTATCCAAATGAAAATAAATAAGAAATTGTAAATACAGAAATAGGAATGATAAACTTTATTTTACCGTTTATCGTAAACAGTAATTAAAAAAAAAATAAATAAATTAAAAAAAAAACCATAAAAAATTCTAATTGGGCCAAAAGCAAAAGAAACAAAATCAAAACATTATACCCTTACAATCATGTATTATTCTAAAGTAACTCTCACTAAAAACATATATCTATCTTTATCTCTCTCTATTAATTTCTGTCAAGCTATCTATTTTTTTTGTTACCGGCATTATATCTATGTCGCATATCTAATTGATGTCTGTGTTTATGCTTTATCATTGTTTCTTATCGTGAAACCTTCGTAACTCCGTATCGCTGCTTGTATTTTTAAATCTATGTTACCATTTCTGCGTAACATACCAACTATCTCTAATTAAGCCATTACGCATTTTTTCTACTATCATACTCAATTAAAACTGTATTATTGTTACTTATTTTTTATCACCCCATCGTTTTCTTTTATTTTTTTT
>NW_019379679.1:68730-94541 GCF_000648655.2 Copidosoma floridanum
AAAAAAATTTTATGAAGCTAAAACTGCAGTAGAATATTTTTAAAACGAATAAAAACGGTATGCTGGTATTACCGTGGTTGTGTACCTATTACCGTGTACGTATTACCGCGGATGTATAGGGTTATGTTTACGTACGCTCACCGCGGAAATACGTACACAATCAGTGAATGAGCGCGATGTACCGAATACCGTAGAAAATAATTATTTACTCAAAATATACACAAATATTTCTGTTTGAATTGCATCTACATTAACGTCATTTTAGATTATTAAAATTGAAAAATTATTTTATATGAAACATTTCTTATTTTGAGCAAGTAATCATCAGTTTTTCCAAATCCACGGTAATAGGGCAGAGCACGGAGATAGGTACACTTACCCCTATCTCGTCTCGGGTCGTTTCCCGGATAACCAACCGCTCATCGTTAGACGGGAACATGTGGGTAAGCGCGTTGGGGACCCGACGACCAAGAAGGTAGCCGTTGTGGCTGCCCGTGCCCCTCAGAGCTGTTTTCCCTTGCTTACATTTGTAGCCACAAATTCTCTAACTGCACCAGGTGGGATGGTGGGACTGCCACACAACTCTGAAGAGTTGGTACAGATTGTGCTCTGGTTGGATATGTCTCCTGGTATTGTGGCAGAGACGGCATCGGTTGGAATTAATTTTTTTTTTTCATCGCACTCGTCGAGATTCAGGGTGAATGAACACTTAGGTCCCTTCTCCCTTAGAGAAGAGCGTAGTCCGTAACCGGGATACCCAGCTGCAAGACTATCATCAGAATTCTCTATACAGCTCGTTGAATTGCCGAAGCTCGACTACATTACTATCGAGACGCTCCGGCTTATTATAACCACACTTATTTAATTATGTTGCAGGTAGCTTCGATTTTATGTCAACAACACCTAGCGGATTTTACTGAACTAAAGTGACAAGCTGGCGTATTTTCGCAAATTTTTGAGCTTATTTATTGCTATTGTTATTAAATTTTTTAAGATAAAAACTATACTCAAACCATCTAGAAAGTATCATGAATCAGTGTGCAAAATTTCAGCAAAATCGGTTCAGTAGTTTTCGCGGTTAGCGATTACAACGGTTTTAGCGAATTTGCTTTATATATCAGTAAGATTCCATTACGTAACAATTTTTTGTGAGCTATCCTGTGGAGTCGACTTCTTGATTCAAACAAAAGCTTTGAGGAACGAAATCATTTGCCCGCTTCTATATTTATGTGCTCTTCAAAATCATTTTGACACATGTAATATCCACAGCAAAATTATTATTCACATTTGAAGCAAAAACGTAAATTAAAGTACTCGGGGCGATAAAAGCGCACATATAGTTGTTTGGAAGCAGTTACTGAGTAGCACAAGTAGAAAGTGAAAATTAGGAGCGCTGTATAAAGTCCGAGCATATACATGTAATGTAACGTGCATACATAGGTATATACTTCATGCCAACCAAGCGACTCGCGGAGAAAGAGGCGACCGATTAGAAAAGGTGGATTAGCGCTCTGTGCATGCATATACGTGTACTTTGTGGGCAAGAATGCATGTGGCACAAATACGCGCGAGCACATAAACATGGG
Organism: Copidosoma floridanum; assembly: GCF_000648655.2. The sequence continues at coordinate 70,317 of NW_019379679.1, forward strand.
GCCCCCTTCTCCCTCTTTATCCGCGATCTCTTGCATGTATATGGAGGCGAGAGGGAGACGATGGCGCAACCCGTGCATGAGACGGTGTAATCGACTATCCGATGACTGCGTCTCGCTGAAAACCATCGCATACCTGAGTTCGATTGAAGATGTTACGCTGTTACCTGTGTGTTTGCTTGTAATTATATATAGATACGTACGTATATCTACGAGCATATCGATTATTTCATCCTCCAAAATTGCATCTCCGCTATATAGCCTACACGTAGAACCGAGACTTACATCCAACAAAATTTTCAAATCGATGCGGTCACGAAACGCGTTACTCCAAGGAATCGTCAAACTTATTTAAAACGCGGTGGAACTTTAATCTCGACAATTTTACCATTTTTTATTTATCCCTGCCAAAAATAAACAATGGTGAAATCAGTCGTAAATAACATCTTTGATTCTGCGTTGATCTAATGTTAAATCTACGATGATTCAGCGTTGATTCAAGTCGATATTAGTGGTTGACTGCAAAACAATGCTTTTTTCAAGTTAGCGTTGCAGTTGCAATTGAAATAAATGTTTCTTTAACTTCAATACTTTCAAGTTAAAAATAAATCAACGTTGATTCAACGCTAAATTAGCATTGATTCAACAAGCTATCAACAGAGAATTAACGATATAATTTACGATTGATTTCAACGTTGATTTAGCATTGATATTTTTTATAGGGATGTACAATCATAAGTTTCTTATCTATCTACAAAGTATAATGTACTGTAGAATACAAACACTTATTGTGCTTAGAATTTTTACGTCAACTTCTATTTGAGCGGATATTAACACTTTCCGAAGATAAATACGTTCAACTCTGAAGTGCATAACAGACAATGAGATTTAGAGTGAAATGCCTTAAAACCTTTGCTGTTTAGTAAATAGAACTCGAAAAGTTTGCCTAAAGCATCAGAGACACGGGCACTTCAAGTTTTCAATATTTCTTTAATACGTAATTGTAGAATTCTTTCAGTTTAATATATTCTAGGACATTGTGTCAGTTGAGTAAAACAGTTACTCACATCGTTATGGGTTTTGAGAAGGTAGACCAATGAAATAGTGTACTAGTTAAATAGGCAAAGACGTGTAGGTACATGGAATGTAATTGCTAAATTGAGTTCTTGACATTTAGATTTTGAACAGAAAATGCCAGTTCCAACGAAATCGTTTTTCCGACAGCAAGAAGAAAAAACCAAATGGTAGGTAAAAGTTTCCACAAATGAAATTTTCTGGTTGAGTCAATGTCCTTGAGTTAATAGCTGTTAAAAATCAAATAAATTGTGTGATTTTACGTGCATGTCCGTACGCGGACAATCTTTCAGTTAACGGCCAAGCCATTAAATCTCATATCTCTATAAACATCTACAAATCATGACAGGTGCCCGACCAAAACAAGCACATGTGTAAATATGTGAGTGTATATATTTATTTCACTGTACCATTGGTCTAAGACCTGGATAAAGTGAGGCGAAAAAATGGAAGTGTTTGTTTGATGGCGTATAGTACTATTCGAATGAATGAGAAGCTACAGCCAGCCAGTGGTCATTAGTCGGGGTCCAGTTCGCTGAGATTTAAAGAGCCAACTCGATGATGTGTAGGTTTAAATCGTAAGGCCGTGTGGGACTCAATTCGACCACTCCATTACTCAGCACTCTTGTTTATTAGGAACGGTTGTTTGGTAATGTCATGACAAAAATAAAAAATAAAAAGTTTATTAAAACTTGACGATTCAGACAGTTGACTTTGCCCCCATGCTGGATACTGTTGATCTTATTGAAGCAAGAGAGAAATCGCACAAAATATATATGTTGCGCAGTGTCCGATACAGCATCTCCAGTCCTTAAAAGCAGGGACCATCGATTCATCCCGACTCCTCGTTGGAAAGTGACTTACGTAACGTTTTTTTGCATTTTCGAGAGACAAATTACGCAATGTCAACAAGAAGTGCATAACATCTATTCATTGCGCTGGTGCCTCTTCAAAATGATAAATGAGTTTTGAATGTCTCATTGGCAAATAATGTATTGCAAAGGCATTGATTCATTTTTTGAAGTCAGAGATTCTTTAAGGGAAATCAAGTTTCGTCTTGCCGTTCGTCGATGTTACATCAGTCGTATATGTCTTTGAAATCGGCAAAATACACCAAGTTGGGCCCGAAAACACCAATAAATCACACTTTTGAACTGCAAAACTAAGGCAATACTAACATTATGCCCCTAATAGTGTATAAAATATTTCGCGGTGAAAAAGTCAATATTTTCCAAAAATTACAGATCGGCATTCTGACTTAACGATTTCTCGTAAGTACTTACTCGGTATAAAAATCGGTTTTTCGTATCAATGCTACAAGAAATACTAGTTCATCATCGGGATTCATACTGAAAACATGAGTATTTAATACTACGACGGAAACGCTAACACGTCGCACAAGCATATTCGACGCAGATCAGCGAAATTTCGTCAGAATCGAGAGTAAATCGTCCAGCCGCGTGTGCGTGTAAAAGCGTGGAGGGGAGATGAATCTGGGGGGAAAAAATGAGAAAGCTCTCACTCTCGCCGGTCCGAGCAAGCTGTAGCGAGTAAGAGGTACGAGGTGTATTACGCAGGAGAGGAGAGAAGAAAGTGACGAGAGCAGAGTGGTCCGGTTCTTCCTCTACAGTGGACCTTTCCTTTTCCAAAAAAACGCGCTGCCTGCAACCTCGAATTGAAAACATTTGCGCACACCTTTTTTTGACGATCGGACGGTGATTTATTCTTTTTTTTTTCTCATCTCGTGGCCAGAGTGAGCAAGAGATTTACTTGTTTGGTGGCTATTGATTTTTTAGATTGAGTAGAAAAGATCCTTCTCCTGAATTCTTTTTTGCCAAAAGATCAAGATTAATCGCGACCACAGGTTTATTTAATAAAAAAAAGGATTATGTGATTAGAGAGTAAAAACTGTTCAGGAATATCAGCTCAAATCTGCACAAATTTTACTCTCCGAGTGTGGTTTAACATAGTTACGTTGATTCAATTCTTTTCAAAATTCAATTACATAAGACTTCACAATTTTTTACTTTTTATGATAATGAATGTGAAAGACACGAAAAATTCAAAAACGGGAAAATGGTCCCAACTTTTATACAAGACAATTATAATCTAAGTAGTGCAACAAGATAGAGTTACAGTGATGGGAATTACATACTTTTGCAAGTCGAATAGGGGATGTAAGGCTTTATCTTATAAACTATTATGAATAGCTAAAGGATGGAGAGTCCCAGAAGATTGGAGTACCTATTTGTTAAATTCCTTTTATTAAAGGATAGAAATATAATTTTGATGATACTTATTGTTCTTCGGAGACTGTTATACACGATGTTGCGGAGTAAAATTCATGACATGTCTTGTTTTTTCCCGAAAAAGTTCCAAAATTTCACCATTGGTATATAACTACAAACTATTCATTGCAATTTTCATTGATCAATCGTGTACAAGCTTAGGTTGAAACCGACTGAATTTTCTAACCTATTAAACTAAGAATAAATTAGAAATTGAGAATTGATTAAGGTTCAAAGGATTATCTGCATGCCTTTCATCGATGTATAGTCACAGAGCATGAAAACATAATTTCGAACTCCTTCAAAATCATAATGAAATGATCTTGTAATTGTAAGAAGGGCTTACGTTCCACTTGCGTAACCTTTTGACTGCACTTTCTCGCCGGCGATTTTCGTAAAATCCTCAGCACAAGAACCGGTTTGATCGTTCTTTGCGTACTTTCTTAAATCGATTAACGTACAACTTCTTAAAAACCAACATTATAATAAACATTCTTTCAACACAGCGTATTCATCACTATGACTTAACTCGTATTCTTATTTATGGCTTTTCAAAAAGATTGTAATTCATCTCAAAAAATACCTCAGAAAGTTTAGTTTTATTCCTGAGCCATTCGAACCTAAGCCATAATCAAATGATTAAGATTACGGCGATTCACGACGTAATCGACGAAACATAAAGATCAATGAATTGTTAGCAGTAAGCTTATTATATATAATTAAATCGAGAAATGAAGGTTAACGATAGCATCTCCATTCGTTTTCATAAATAAGATGAAATTTACAGTGTGACGAAATGTACGAAAAAGAAATTTCCTATAATTGCTGCTATGAGTACCAGTGATCAGTCTCAAGTAGTTGTCGGGAACAGTTGATGGTTTTTTTATTCACACTGTTGTTGTAGTTTGAATTATATGTTTTGTCCCTAAAGTATTATACAATTGAAGTTTCAGAATAAAGTCACACCAATTTCAAAATATTTGTGTAAAAAAACTTGATATCTCGATAGGAAAAGTATATTAGGTAAAGCCTCCGGTGTGCATGTAATGTAACAGACTAATGAAAGAGGACTCGGTGACAATCAAAGGAATATAATAATAATCGCAACAAGTATAAGAAAAAAAAATGTATCCATCGCTTGGCAGTTGACTTGAAACGTTTTGCTAAACCACCTTTAAGCACTTTAATTGACCTAAAACAAAAACGAGGAAGCTTAAAATACCTGTTAGAATGTCGATGGACAAAGAAAATATACGGATTTCGAGTAGTGATTTATCGGGGAGTACAGCTCTTAATTGACTCGACAATCTCGCAGTGGAATCACAGCAAGTGTCAAACCGTAGGGGATAAAAGAGGCGCAGGCAAATTATAGTTGTATGCGTCGGCGCCAACGTTAGGTACGCGCCATTTGTTAAGCTGAAATTACACACCTCTCTTACTCAATAATGGTTTGCTAATAATAATACCGGGTGACGTTAAATGTTTGGAATTTAGGTAAAACAAAAAAAAAAGATTTAATGAAACGCATTGTTATTGTTTTTCCTATTCATAGCAGTAATAAAATTTATTCCCAACCAAGGATTGACTTTTATTGCTCAATTCGAATGAATTGTAAGGGAACCAATGGAATTTCAGAAACGCCATTATAAAAACATTTGAATAATCTATGCGGTACATCGGAAAGGAAAAAAATTTTGAAATCTAAATATAATGCACAAGCGGTGTATTTAAATAATTGTGAGATCACGCAATGTACGTAATTATGATATTTTGAGAAATAAAACTTTGTGATAACGACTTGTGATCATAAATGCAAAATAACACACGACTACAAATATCTACCTTATCTTATCTTCAGACATCGAATGTAAACATAGAGACAGTTTGTTGTGTAAAAAATACATTTTCTAATTTATTGCTTTACTTATTCAATCATTCACTTATTTACATAGAAAATTGCTGTGAGTTTTTAACCTAATTATTAAGACTAAAAATTTTGGCAAGGCTGGAATCAACTACTGCTATATTTCAAGTCAATCTTTTTATCATTGAACCCTCCACAACTGACTATAAATTACGTAATGCAAAATTTGCCATTTTTCAATCCTGTTTAACGTTAGTTAAATGTGTGCATTATAAATTAAAACCTTGAGCTAAAGCTAAAAAGAAAGATTTTATAGTTTTAAAGTAAAGATGATAGATAAATATTTTAGAGATGTCTTATTGTCTACTAATGGACTTTACTTCCTTATTTTTAATGGCCAGATTAAATGAAAAAGAACCACCGTAACACTTTTCATCAGCTTTTAAAGTTATTTATGTCACTTGCTTGACTATCCTCAAAAATGAGGATTTTATGTGCAAGAGTTGATTTAGGCAACTACTACACGTAATATTCTTGTGGAATTATTCTGCCACAAGCATTGTAGGTTTTGTCACGCAACTGATTGTTATTGTTATTAATGGGTAGAGGAAGCTAAGTTGCAAGACGTTACGGTGAATGAAACATGGTCGAGCTCACCTGAAATCGTACTTCGAAGCTGGAATAAAGCAAATTTATCTTTTCGTTATCTGTAAACTGGTCAACTAAGGACTCACAAGCTATTTGGATTGGGTTACTTCGAATTTCCTTGTTTAAAACGAGATTAATGTAGCTTACAATCCGGATTTGAAAGTAACGCGTGTTATTATTTGGATCTGCAGTGTTGTGCGCCCTAGTTTTTTGGTGGAAGAGGTGGAATTGAGAGCTGCAACCTTTTCCTAGTAAATAGCGTCGAATTTCGAGATGAAAATATTGATATTAAGGCATTCGTTTATTTACTATTTTTAACAATTTTAAGATCCTTAAATAACACCAATCATAACTCTCATATTCTTTTTCGTAACAATACCGCAACCATAGGCTGAATCGTTCTCTTTTCTTGATTTGTTGAGGACAGTCTCTTGTTGACATCTTGTTTTCAATTTACGATAGCATATAAAACACATAAAATGGGCTTAATTTTGAGTAAGTGTTAACCAAAAATTCACAAACCTTTTTATATTTACTAGATCACAGTTTATTCAAGCTGCTGTCATCTCCATAGGACCTCCAGTAATCGCTAATACAATGTACCATTGCTCTTCAAAAAATGCGTATACAAAATAATTGACAAGAAAATCTCTCTTTGAACTCTTTAATGACTGAAAACTAACGATTTCAAGCCCCATATCGATTTTGTATACTTTAAAACTATACAGATCCGAAATTATTTGATTTTTGTTCCAGGTGTTGAGAAACCTTTTTCTTCATTGAGCAACCACGCTCTGCCATCCAGTGCTGAAGTGGTAACCCAGTTCCGCTCTAACCACCGCAACAGCGCAGCCCCTCACGAAGGTCTGAGCAGCCTGACTGGTGTCTGGTCCGAGCTTTTGCTGCGCGACATTTCTGATCCGGTACGTCCCAAGCACAATGAGAACTGTTGCCAGCCGAACTTTAGTCATCCAGAATGCATGCCTGGCTTGGACGTGAGTGGAAACTGCTTGAACTATTGGCGCGCGGTGCCGACTCTGAGCACCCACTCGTGCAACTTCAAAACTCGCGAGCAAATGAACGGGGCTTCTGGATACTTGGACGGCTCGGACATTTACGGAAACAATGACAATAGGCTACACAAGCTCAGGACTTATCACGGAGGACGCGTCAATTTGGCCACTTGCGAGCTCTGCAACAAGCCCAACTCCAGCATCGGACTCATCTACCAAACTCTGCTGACCGAGCACAATCGGATAGCCGATAAGCTGGCCGAAATTAATGGACACTGGGACGATACCAGACTGTACTTGGAAGCCAGACGTGCCGTCGTCGCTCAAGTAATTCACACCCTTTCAATCGAAATTAAAATTATTCGATGGTTCAATCTGTTTAAACATTATCCATTGACTTTTAGCTCCAACACGTGACGCTGAACGAGTATGCTCCCAGCATCCTTGGCGAGGCCGTCTTCGCTGATCAGGAGCTGATGCCACAGACTAGCGGTTTCTACAAGGGCTACTCATCGACCAACCGTGGTGGTGCTATCGATGCCGTATCCCTAGCTGCACTCCAGGCTCTTACTTCGATCAAAAGCTTTGAGAGTTCGGCTCTCGAGCAGCAGGTCATTCTTGCGGCCAAACGCGTCAGCCTTGACGTAGCTGAGCAGGAACCGTCCACCGAATGGGATCTTAGTTCTCTGCTAATCCACGCTGGTAGGGACCACGGTCTGCCCAGCTACATAAAATTCGTGGAATACTGCTCGAATGGACGTGTCAAGGTAATTAAGTTTACAATTTGACTCTATTAACTGCTTCATTACTTGATGTGTACATTAGTATGGATAAAAATGAAAAATAATTTTCCTTAGTTTGAGAACTTCACAAGCTTGACGAGTATCATGGAACCAAAAGATGTTGAGCTACTCGAAAATATCTACTCTCGCGTTGAATACATCGATCTGCTCCTTGGGGGGATCCTTGAGATTCCGAACGAAGGAGCAGCTGTGGGTCCCACGTTCGGTTGTCTCTTGCGCGAACAATTTATCAAGCTACGCAACTCGGACCGTTTCTGGTACGAAAATGATATCCCACCGTCCAGCTTGAAACTCGAACAGATAACGGAAATCCGTAAAGTGTCGTTGGCTGGTATTCTATGCATAAATTCTCAAATTGCTAAGATCCAGCCCAAGTCCTTCATCCAACAGGATCCATACTTGAATGCTAAAATCACTTGCGAGCAGCACGGATTATTGGACCTGTCAGCTTGGAAAGAAGAATTCGCAGAAGCTGCTGTGGTGGACAACCACATGACCACAACTCCTGCTTCCGAAGCCGCTAGGACACTTGTTGCTGAAATCGACGAAGACATGATTGCCCATGCCGTCAAGAAAGCCGAACAAAATTTCATGGAAAGGAAACAACTCGAGTACAAATCTTGGGTGGAGAAAAAAATCGCCAATCCAAAATCACCCGCTGGCACGGCCGCTAGCTTCTCCAAGGCCAATAAAGATGCACTTCTGATTGCTAATACTTCGATCCTCTATGAGCTCACTACAAATGAGTTGATTAACGGCATCGACGGACTGAGAAGAAGAAGGAGGAAGAGACAATCTTTCGACGTTGGCGACAACGTTCTTGGCTTTCCCAATAACGAGTTCAACGATATCTTACAAAATGTTGATGTTTCTGGCTTTTTCCCTCACAAAGTGCCGACCAATCATGAAGAAGTTGATTGTCCCTTCGAAGACGGTCCATGTGACCCTACGACTCCTTATCGTACGTTCACTGGACATTGTAATAATTTACGCAATCCAACTCTCGCACAATCTTTAACGACTTTCTCTAGACTACTTCCACCACATTACGAAGATGGTGTTTCCAAACCAAAAGTAACGGGTGTAACAGGTAAAACAATAGAATTCTTAGTACAATATAACAGTATACTTTAGTTTTGGAATTAACAATAATTTGAAAATTTTCCTTAATTACAGGCGCATTCCTTCCAAATCCCAGGACAATTTCTACAAATATTCATCCAGACATTTCAAACTTGCATAACCGTTACACCCTGATGGTAATGCAGTACGCCCAATTTTTGGATCACGATATGACCATGACACCCATTCAGAAGGGTTTCGGCGAATCCATTCCTAGCTGCAGATCTTGCGATTCAGCTCGCACCGTCCATCCAGAATGCAATCCATTTGTTGTTCCACCCGGTGATCATTACTATCCAACGCTCAACGTTAGTTCCGGAGAGCGCCTTTGCATTCCATCCATGAGATCACTCCCTGGTCAGCAACACCTCGGGCCACGCGAGCAGATTAACCAGAACACCGGTTTACTCGATGGCTCCGTGGTGTATGGCGAGAACGCTTGCATCGCCAAGGTTCTTCGAGGCTTCAACGGGTTGATGAATATCACCAGGCATCCAAATAATGGAAAAGACTTATTACCCCAATCGCGTACTTTTCCCGAATGCAAAGCACCGTCAGGATATTGCTTCATCGGTGGTGACGCTCGAGCTTCCGAACAACCGGGTCTTACGGCCATGCACACAATGTGGGTTAGAGAGCACAACAGGGCTATGGACTTACTAAGGAAAGCCAACAGTCATTGGGACGCAGAGAAATTGTTCCAGGTAAGATTACCGAAAACAACATTTGGCTAATAGTTTTGTTATCAATGCGCTGTCTAGAGTGGTTCTTTGAACAACGATCTTTCATAGGAAACTCGACGAATCGTTAGCGCCATGTTGCAACACATAACTTACAACGAGTTCCTGCCACGAATCCTCGGATGGAATGCCGTCAATCTGTACGGCTTGAAGCTACTGCCTCAAGGCTACTACAAAGAGTACTTGCCAACCTGCAACCCAAGCATATTAAACGAGTTTGCGACCGCCGCGTTTCGTATAGGACACTCGCTGCTGAGACCCCACATCCCAAGAATGGACCGCAGCTACCGAAACATTGATCCACCAATTTTGTTGCGGGACGGTTTCTTCAACCCCGACATGCTCTACCAACCCGAGATGATTGACGAGATCATCCGTGGTCTTGTGGCTACACCCATGGAAACCCTCGATCAGTTTATCACTGGCGAAGTGACGAACCATCTGTTCGAGCAAAAGGGAATCCCACACTCGGGCTTCGACTTGATAGCCCTCAACATCCAAAGATCCAGGGATCACGGTCTACCTCCCTACAATCAGTACAGAGCCCTTTGCAATTTGAAGAAGGCCACGAATTTCGATGATCTGTCGAGAGAAATGGCTCCCGAGGTGATAGCCAGATTGAAGAGGGTGTACGCCTCCGTTGATGACATCGATCTTTTCCCAGGTCAGTTACTTTCATTTCTCAACAATAATTTACAGTTTTCGTACAAGATCTTTATAACCCTCCAAAAGGTAACAATGGTGAAATCAGTCGTAAATTACATCGTTGATCCTGCGTTGATCCAATGTTTAATCAGCGTTGAATCAGCATTGATTTAAGTCGATATAAGTAGTCACCTGCAGAACAATGCTCTTTTCAAGTTAGCATTGCAGTTGCGATTCAAATGAATTCTTTTTAAACTTGTAACTTCAATACACTTTTAAGTTAAACATAAATCAACGTAGATTCAACGCTAAATCAGCATTGATTCAACATGGAATCATAGTTATAATCTAATCAACGATGTAATTAACTACCAATTTCAGCGTTAATTTAGCACTGATATTTTTTATTCGTTGTGTGCAAGTTCAGTGCTGCCCCCATTTTGCCGAAAATTTCATGTTTAGTTAAGTGAGAGAAAATTAGTTGACGCGGCCACCACTGGCAGATTTGCCAGACAATTCCATAAGACCACGTATAAAAGTGACTAAGTGGCACCAGTCCTCCCCTCCATCAACTAGCACACACAGTGAATAGGGAAGTAAACCTTTAGTTGGGCTTTGACACTTTTGTGAATGTGTGACAGGTGGTATGAGCGAGAGGCCGCTGCAAGGTGGCTTGGTTGGGCCGACGTTCGCTTGCATCATTGCCATCCAGTTCCGGCAGGCGCGTAAATGCGATCGCTTCTGGTACGAGACCGACGACCCGAACATTCGTTTCACCGAGCCCCAACTGGCCGAGATCCGCAAGACCACCCTGTCCAAGGTCATGTGCGACAACATGGACGCGCACGCCATCACGGAAATGCAACGGGCGGCTTTCGACCTGCCGTCCAACTTCTTGAACCCAAGGGTGCCGTGCAACTCAATGCCAACCATGAACTTCGACGCTTGGAAGGAGACGAGGCAGGGCTGTCAGATTGGCGGCAGGAACGTTGCCATCGGCGAGTCTGGCTTCCCCACGCCTTGCACCAGTTGCGTCTGCACGAATGAGGGTGTAAGTGTTATTTCTAGCTTTTATTACGTATCGACGGCTCGGAGAACAAGAGATTCAGAAAGTGTTGGAAAAAAGTAACCATCTCTAACTCGCTGTAGGGAGACAATGGCTACTTCATGAAAAAAGGCAATTTTTCTAACCTCTGCTATTTGATTCTTATATTTAAATTGAAAACATTCGCTTTATTTATTAATGACAAGGAAATACTTTTTTTTATTGATTGATAAGTGCTTCTTCTATCCGAAAAACTTTGGATAAAAGTTGAAAGTTATTAGTGTCCCTTTTGTGATAATTTTTTCTAAAGCAATAGAGTTTCTTAGAGCTACTTTTGGTTAAAACTTAGATTGACATCACATTTTTTCGTTACAGTCAAACAAACATTAAATTTTTTGAACTCATTCCACACAACATGAGGTTCGTTTTTTACATTGACACACAAATTATCGTCTCCTTAGATCGGCACATTGTCTGAATGACGAAACTGTACTTTGGCCGATCGTCGACTGTAATTACTTATAGCTGAGGTCTTTATTTGGATGAGCACAGTTTCGGTGTTTGAACAGTGAAGCATCGAGTTGAAATTTTGACTATGCACCAGCAGATTTTGTAGAAAGTTATCTACCAAATAATCTTTAAAAATTTATCAATTTTTGTGACAATTTTTTTACAAAAACCGGCATATTTCAAAAGGATACAACGGACAAAGATAAAAAGGAGTTTTTGTTAGCTATAAGTTATGATTTTTCGATCCCCTGTAGAGTTGCTCTAAAAAGAATTCTTCGAATAGTAACTATACCTATAATCGATCAAGTCACCGGCTTAGGGCAAAAATAAGAAAATTGAAATTAATGAAAGAAATGCTGATGTTAATAACTTGGTGATCCTATGGTGCAAAAAAAAAAATTAAAAAGGGCACATTGATTTAACGTATTATCCAAAGGGAAAACTTTTAAGTGGGACACGAAACCGGAACATCAATATCTATTTATGATCTATTTTTTGTTGCAACTTTAGCAGACAATCATCTTTATGATAAAAAAATAAAAAGTTTTTATCACTAAATTTCTATGAATGGCCATTCAATTTACCTTGGGGATTTTGGGATAGAATTCCTTGGTTTTAATTACTTAGGTAATGGAAAATGAAGTAAGGGCTTATAATGGAATAGAATTAACGTTTCGACCTCGAAAATTTTGACTAACGTGAAAAAAAGTAGAGTAGTAGTTTCAATGCATGATAACAAATTGACACATAATTTAATAAGTAAAAATGTCAGCAAAGGTCCAAAAAATGGTAAAGATAGCAAATAAAGGTTTTTCGCGTCCAGAAGAAAACCGAAAATCACACATGACAAAGTGTTGGGTAAAAAAAATGTGTACTTTGAATACGAACGAAATGAGTCACTTTGAATTCAAATCGGGTAAACCATTTTTTCGCTGATTGCAAAAAACTACTATTTTAAGCCATTTTTCTCGAAATTTAATAATAATTATCTATACAATATTAAGAGCTGATATTTCAATACAAGGTAGATATTAATATATAGTCCTCAATATGCACACAAAAGTATCTTTTTTATTTTGAAATTTCCGATGCCTGTTTTCGTTTTGCTGCGGTTCGCGAAAAACTTAAGACCGATCAAGCTGAAACTTTGTGTGTATGTTAAGGACTATAATATCTACTTTGTGTTAAAATTTCAGATCCTAATATCGTACAGATCGTGAGTTATTGAATTTCGAAAAAAATGGCTCAAAATGGCAGTTTTTGCGATTTGCAAAAAACGACTGAACCGATATGCACCCAACGTGGCTCATTTTGTTTGTATCAACATTAAACATCTTTTTTGCCCAACACTTTTTTATGTACGATTTTTCGGTTTGTTTCTAGGAGTAAAAAACATGTTTTGGCCATTTTTGCCATTTTTCTAGGGCTTTTGCTGACATTCCTATTTGTTAAATTCTGTCTCAATTTGTTACCATGCATTGAAACTACTACCCTACTTTTTTTCGTGTTAGTCAGCATTTTCGAGGTCGAAAAGCTAATTCGATCCCAACCATTACTAGTTTGGGTTTGGATAAACACGCTCCACATAGAGGTGGTAGAGGGTGGCCGTAAAAATCGCTCAAGTGGACAGGAAAAATAAAATATTAATGGTCCAAAGTTTTCTCCAACCATCCAAATGGTATAATAATCCAGTCTTTAATTCATTTTTAGACTTTCAAGAAGAAAAAAACCAATATTGCACAATGACGCTGATGCTTTTTCCTAGCACATGTGTCCACGCATATTACTTATCTCTCTCTTGTTATTCGAGTGTAATAAGTAAAACACAATACGATTACGTATAAGTATTTCAAGATTGCAAAGACATAACAGTTCTTGATCGATTGCTCGTTTTCCAGACCCACTGCGCATCGTTGCGAGTGACCGACTGCCACCAGCTACTGCGCGAGGCGTCGCGCGAGGCCATCCTCCGGGACGACGTGTGCACCGCCCAGTGCGGCTTCGTCCTGGCGGCGACCGAGCCCGCGGTCACGAGTCTGCCCTTCAAAACTGCCCACACTTTCCCCGGCTTCTCCCACACGCGTGGCAACCACCTCCGCACGTTCGCGTCGTCGCTCAACGTCGGCTTCAAACTGCCCGACCTCTCGCAGTTCATCGGCTGAAACAACACGCAGCAGCCCGAGTACTCGATATTACGATTGTACGATACGTGCCAATGAAAACATCGCTGTTACCGAGACTTTTTCTTTTCAGGCAGTGATTTTTCAGCAGTTGATAGGTATAGTACTGGCGACAGCAGCCAGGCGTGTTTGTGCGCCGAGAATCGGCGCAGAGAGAGTTTATAATTTATGTACATATCGATTGTAAGACAATATTTTTATAAGTGAAGTTTTTAATACTTTTTTGTTTACATCATTTTGTGACCGCTAAGGACGATTGAAAAGAACATGCTTTGAATAAATTTTTTTTTCACTTTTGTATGATTATTAATTTTGGTTTTGTAAAAAATAAAAAAATATGAAAACTCTTGGTTTTAAGTGTAACGATTAACGTGGTTGAAGTTATGATGAATAAGTCTTTTTTGTCTTGTGATTACTGAATGCGTTTATATACATGTTTTGAGATTATAAAAAGAGCAATGCCATTAGAACTACATAGTACGTGGATACTTAGAATTATTGAATTATTGGCAACTTGGCTTAAAAAACAGTTATAAATCAAATGGAGGATGCTGCTGCCATTGACAGTAATGAAATATTTTTAGAAATCTTAAAAAACAAAAAAACTTGTGTGTTGTACTTAAGTTTTTAGAATTTTTATTCATATTTTTGGTAATTTACAAGTTTTATACATTTTTTTTGTATGATACAATTGTATTTTATGGCATGTTTGATGTTAATAAATGTTAATGTTTCTTATTAATTTCCTTTCAACCGATGCACGCAACAATATGCCCATGTCACAGTCCCCACTCTCATGACACGATCAATTCTCAAATTAATAATCGGTTAAAGTCAAATGAAACATGTGTTTATGAAATGAAAATATGATTTTATTTTATTTACCTACGAGTACTTGATACACACAGGCGAAAGAACTATTAGTATAATTCACATTCGTATATCTGTATGTACAGGTACTATTAATTTTATTTGACAGATGTTTGATGTATACATGTAAATAAACTTTGTGACTTACGTAAAAGTTTGGAACTGTCATATATTGTGACCGCGTCACGATGATCATGTAAGTTTTCCCATGATTATGTATTTTTTTTTTTTTTTTACAAAAATTTTGTCTTACAAATTTTAGAATGAGATGTTCTAATTTTTTCTTGTCATTTGACGTGCAGCGATATACGATATTTAGTTTGCAGTCACCTCTTGCTTGTTGTTTACAATGGCTGCATTTTCTGGAACGACTGGTGCAACTTGTGCAGCTGGTTGATCAATGAACCGCCAAAGTCCGTAAGTTTTACCTACTGTTGTTTGCCACAATCTCAAAGTTCCGTCTTCTGAACCACTGGCATAAAGTTCACCATCTGGAGAAAAGCGTACACAGTGGACAGGGCCAAAGTGTCCTTTGAAAGATTCTATAAAAAAGAACAAATTAATTTTTATTTGCAATGATGACAAGATCAATTGAGTGCCTGTAATTACAATCTTTAATCAACATACCAATTTCTACACCAGTGGTGTAATCAAATTTGTAAACCTTCAAATCTTCTCCACCACAAACAAATATGCTATTATCTGGATGTAAACTTGCACTATAAACCGATGTAGGAACAGTGAACTCACGCAGCTTAGACAATCTGGAATGAAAGAAAACTCAATGGTAAATTCTGAGAATATGTACAATTTATAGCAACAAAAAACTTGAAATGAGATATAACTAAAAAAACTTACTCTTTACTGTCCCAGAAAGTGACAAGATTCGAGTGCGTCGTCGTAATGACTTTCCCATCTTTAGAGACCTCCATGGAGCACGGGACAGATGGGAATTCTAGTTTCTTTATTTCTTGACCACTGCTCCTTTCCCAGACTCTTAGAGTCTTATCATCTGCACATGTAGCTAGTAGCGTATCATTTTCAAAGAACGTCACATGCCTTATTCCATTTGTGTGGCCAGTAAACACCTTGTACAAAATTTTTTTTTATTTCGTCTGACAATAAGTTTGTTTCATCCAAAAATAAGTATCTTTAAACACTATAACTTACTTGTGGCTCAGCTTCGGGCTTGTTGAGATCAAAAATTCTAACAAGCTTTTCGTTTGAGGCAGTGCATAAATATACTGAGTCTTTGCTGAAGTCAACGGACTTGACAATGTGCTTGTGTTGAAAAGAATGTACCTCCTCACCTTTGATTGCATCCCAGACTTTGGCATTAAAGTCAGCAGCGCCAGTAGCTGCTTTAGTAGCTTCTCGATTAAGTGCTACTCCCCACACAGCCCCTTTGTGTCCCTCAAATGTACCTATCCAATCACCCGTATCACCTTGCCTGAGCATAGGTTTGCCATCTGTGTAGGGATGTAACGTGTATGCATTAGGCTTCTTGTTAAAATAATGATAAACAGTGTATGGAAAAACGTAATGGCATCTTTTTAAATTATTGTTGAGATAAGAAACTTCAATATTGGCTACAAAGTTTTAATGAGCATAGTTATGCAGATGCTCTTTACAGTCAAGCCTCATTGTTTCCCTAAAATATATCTATTTAGTTTCTTTATATCACCTTGCTTGAGCATAGATTGCAATCTTTGCACAGACAAAATGTAGGGAAGCAATTTTTGGTTAGAGCACACAATAAAAACAAGTCTAAAAAAACTCAACTATATCCCATTGAGTCTATTGAAAAAAAGTTTTTTTAATGATTCTTAGCTGTGGCAACCAAATAATACATTTGCATTCAAAAATGTATGTTATTTGATGTACTTAGTTGGATAAGTGTTGCAACTGAGTTATAGGTTTGACAAATTACTGTTTAATTATTTTTTTTTATGCTTACTTTTAAAATTATCAGGATAATTGTATACTATTTAAAAACAACGAAGTTAGAAGTAACAAGTGTGGTGTTATAAAAATAGCTTTAGAGTAACACTGTTCATTAGATAACTGTCCTGTGATAATTCATTTAAGCATCCAACTATCGTAAACAAAACTAAATATCTACAATAATCAAATCTAATTAAATTTAAAGATCGCCCATGGAGCATAAAAAATTTTGTTTACAATTTTAACAAATATGACATAACCTTAAAAATCTGAAATGACATAAATGTCGAATGCTTTAACACATAACTATGATAAAATATTTTTTTAATAACCTTTGCAGGCAGAGATGAGATAGTATCCAGAATCCGTGACGTCAGAGAAATGAAGATGCACTACAGGCCGCGTGTGGCCGCTACAGGTTAAAGGAGTTTGTCGCAAATTTGCCATACTTTTGTTTGTTAACGAGCGTCACAGTCGTCACAGTTGATCACCAACTTAAACAAGGACTGATGTATCGATGTAAGCACATAAATTGTATGAATTATACGTCACTTTATATAAAACTACAATTTCAAACCAAACGTGTAAAAGTACTAAGTACACTTTTTACAATAACACGACTCACGACACTGCAGAGATGACAGTTCGTGCAACCAAAAAGCCAGAGCCTTCACGGGAGCACAACGGAAATAACACAACAGTCCAGAGGTGCCCGATCGGAAATCTTACCTTGGCTGTAACGGGGGCCTGGCTAGTAGTGCATTATGCCTAGCTAGGCCCCCGTTACAGCCACGGTACGAAATCCGATCGGGTGAGTTTGGCTAACAGCGCTCGGAGCAGTCGTGAAACTCGTGAATTACATCGTTGATTCTGCATTGATTCAATGTTGAATCTACATTGATTCAGCGTTGATTTATAATGCTTTTTTTCATGTAAGGATTGCAGTGCGATTCAAAAAAAATTTGTTTTAATTTGTAACTTCAATACCTACTTTCAAATTTGAAATAAATCAACGTTGATTCCACGCCAAATCAGCCAACAAATCTGCACAGCAAAGCCTACATATAGAGATAGGGTATAAGTAGGGGCTATTCTACCGCTAGGGGCGCTTACCATCACATTAGGTCTTATTTTCGGGATATTGGGCGTCCTATACCAACCTGAATAGAAATACACATTCCGGCAGGTAGCAGGACTAGCTCCGGTGCCTTAAACTTGGTCTCCGGACATCTTCCGGTAGTCTTTCCGGGCCGGGCAGTATACAAACTGTTACCAGGTGCGTTTCCGGGTAGGTTCAGGCTTCCTTAGGTTCCGGTTACCAGGAATGGACCGTGGAGTGCCCGTAAGGTACCAAGTACAAATTAAACAAATAATAAATTCAATAAACGTCAGTGACATAAAAATAGCGTAGCTAATAAAAATAAACCTATGCAAAAACAATGTAAGGTAAATAATAAAATTTTATTTCCTAATATGATAAATTAAAAATTATCATCATGTTTTGTGTGACATGGGTAAAGTAGGATCATACTTTTTCAACTCCGTCAATAAAAAATTGATGTATCCATTAGCTGGCTTGCACACCCTTGCATAGTCTATCAGGACCTTTGCAATAAATGATTGTTCGGATTTTTCCCCATCACTATCTTCATTAACATATTCACTGGCACAGCTGCTGTAATATTTTCGATCATAATTATCATTATCATCACTGCCATCATCATTATACTCATCATCATTATCATTATCATCATTATCATCAGCAAGAGCAAAGCGATACTTGTCAGCAACCATTTCCCGTTCATCTTCAACACTTTCACTCAGCTTTGATTTATCAATGAACAAATCATAATTTATATGATTAAAACAGTGTATTTCATCAGAATAATTATCCACGTCAATACCTTTTTCATATTGAATAAACAAATTCTGAATGTGTATTGCATCTCTCACATTGATGGTTTTCGGAATTTTTTTGTTCTTGTCGAGTTCTCCGGCTTTCCATTTTCTTATACATCGCATTTGAACTTTCTTACAGTACAAACGAGATTCGAACTTTTTATCGATAGTATACGTTTATTTATTACTTTAAAAGTACTTATTTGTATACAACGATAATTTAGAGTAATCAGAGCAGAAGCTATAACCTCTAAGTTAAAGATGGACCTTCAGGGCCGAGCATGGTCAGTATATGGTAACCGTACCTTCAGGTCACCTGAACCCACCCAGACACGCACCTGGTAACACCACCTACAAGGGCCATAGAAATTAGTGTCCGGTAGCGGGAGATGGCCATGAAGGAGCTTTAAGGTAAACGGAATCTATTTGTATTCGAGAATCCATGGAGCACTAGTATTAAGGCTGCGGGCATATGGAACCGCGTAAAGCGTATAGTGTGAGTGTGTTCCGTAAGCTCCAGCCGTAAGCTCAAGCAGTTAATGGAGCTATTCACATAGACATTTTTTGCTTATTTCATTGTGAACGTTCTTATTGAAAAGGGGGTTCCGTTGTTCCGCTAAGCTCAAAGTGAGTGAATAGACTGAACAGACCTATACCTCTTTTTCCATCAGGCAACAAAGCCTATGGTGTATAGTCGCAACTATGTTGACTCGTTGACTGACAGAAAACACAGTATAGGTCTGTTCAGTCTGTTCACTCACTTTGAGTTTAGCGGAACAGTGGAACCCCCTTTTCAATATAAACGTTCACAATGAAATAAGCAAAAAATTTCTATGTGAATAGCTCCAATCTTTAAGTATCTCGGTATCCTAGATGACATTTAAATGCAAAAGGAAAAGTATGACATTATCTCTCTCACACTAATAAATCATCTACACATTATCTAAGTACTTAGATCAAACGGCTAGTGCTTACGGAACGCACCCAATACGTATCGCATAAAAGTAAGGAAGATTAGGTATACGCCAGTTTGTGGTCACGAAAAAGCATAGAGGTATAAGAATAGAGGGGAAAAGCGCTATACTAGCCCATTAGCGGCAGCAACAGCAAAACTAAGTGTAACGGGGCATCTGTCCTTGTTGCCAAAGCCACGTTATAGGCTACTTCTTCGTCCTGAATCCTACAGTTGATTCAATCTCGTGTAGGACTCGACCAATAACATAACTGCCAGACAAAGACAGATGCCCCGTTACGTAGCGAATTCTGCTGTCGCATATCACGCCCCCTTTTTTCCTCTATTCTTATACCTCTATGCGAAAAAGCGTAAAACTCGCAGTTCTTAACACTGTACCTTCATGTCAAATAAAAAGTTTTCAAATATTTGTAACTGCCCACATACTCCTTTTTTTATTTTTATTTGAGAGCTGTAAATGCATTTTATACAGCTTAACAGCACTTCTCACTTTTTCTTTGCGATATTAGATCATTTACGTTATTTACGCTTTACGAGAAAAAATTCGTCATCGCACACTTGGGTACAAAAATTCCCGCATAACTTTATTTTTTCCATGAGTGCGAGCGAGACAGCATGTGTTACGCCAACGTAATACTAACTGTGATTGGTTTAAAAACACTTACGCGCCTATTTTTTAATCCCATGTGCACGATGACAAATTTTTTCGCGCACAGCGTATCTTACCTAACTTTCCCTGATCCTATGATTTTACGGGATACGCTTCACGCGGTTCTATGTGCCTGCACCCTTACTCACGTGTACTTTATATATATATACATATATATATATTACAATTCGCGCACGCCCGATCAGAAATTTAATGGGTTTGCCACCTTAGTTACTGGGGTCCCCCTTAGCTTAGGCTGCCTAGTTGGTACCCCATTAGGCGCGTCACGGGGCGAACTGAGGGTTCATCGTAGGCTGCCCCAATAACCTAGCAAAAACTGTTGAAAACATTATATATTTCTGTGTTTGGGTTAAACATATGTGACCGTAATTTAATTCTTCCTTATCTGCATGGCCGATAAACTCCATAATCTGCATAGCGCGCATGGTAAATCAGGCACATGCTCTTATGATAATTGTATTAAATGTAATGATGTACCTACACAAAAAATACAAAGGGTTAGGTAAACTTTCTTTCCTATTGGGGCACACTAGAGAGGACCACATCTACGCCCCGTGACGATGCCATTCTAGGACTACATGTGGGTTATTTGGCAGCCTAGTGTGGACCCCATTAGCACCCCACTAAGGTTTCTGATCGAGACGTACACTTACATACAATATAGATATACTACATGTTGAGTATCCCACCACCTCATGTGATGGCGAGCGCCCCTAGCAACAGAATAGTCCCCATAGACCAAGAGCTAAGGTCTAAGAGTGATTAAAAATTTAAACCAGCCGCAATAGTTACCACAATCGAGAAGTTTTAAGTTTCTTAAATGTTTACAATATTTTTGTCATTTTATTATAGTAAAGAGTTATGTGTTAATTGAAGTAGTGCGATGTAAATAATTGCGGTAAGATTAGAAGTTGTCTTCTATCTGAAAATCGATCTTTAAGAAAATGGACCCCTTCCCCACATAAAAGCAAAGTCATCTGCAAAATTTGTCATTTGATTTTTTGTAATAATTTGTTACAAGGCGGCAATTTTCGGATTTAATAAAAGGAAAAAAATGACCACTTATCTAACGCTAATCTTATCAATAATACTCATCTAAGATTATAGATAATGCTTTTATAAGATTAGCATTAGATAAGCGGTGTAAAAATATTATTTCCCCTTTATTAAATCTAAAAATTGCCACAACTCTATGCAAGGTTCAAATTATTATAAAAAACTAACTGACAAATTGGCGGTTAGTTTTGCTTTTGTATGTGGAACAAGAGTCGATTTTTGGGTAGAAAATAAATTCTAATCTTACGGCAATGTTACTTCTCAATGATAACTTTTCATTTTTCTATCCGTTGCTCTAGATTGTAAAATCGACCATATGTCACTACTTCAATTAACACATAACTCTTTACTAGAATAAAATATGACAAAAATATTGTGGATATATACCTAAAAAGCATGAGGTTTCTCAATTGTGGTGACTGGTGCGGCTGGTTCAGATTTTTAATCACCCTCGGGCCTCAGCTCTTGGTCTACTAACTACTAGACCTCTACTCCACGTATTCGCGTATGTGCATTTTGTGCAAGTAAAAGTATCGTAAAGCTGCTTCTGTGTTTAGATTTTTGTTTTAAAAATGTCTTGTTTGCTCATTCGGCAGTTCTTTTAACAATTTTTCCCTAAGTGTAAGTTTCTCAAAAGTGAAGTCTGCATGTAACTGATCAATGGGCCGACGTCAGCAGCCCGACACTCCTGTCAATAAAAATATTTGACAGATTACTCGTCACTACTGCAAGGATTAAGCATTGTATTCGAGGTTATTATCAAGAAGCTCTCGATCGTAATTAGTAATCAGTACGTTAAAAAATTTGCACAATATATTAGTATTTCTTGGCTATAGATTCATGTAACCACGTAAGTTGGTATTCTTAAGTGATTCTTGTCCTGTATGATTTACTGCAGACAATCTACTATTACAGTTAACACTGATGATTCACGTAACTTAACACCAAAGTATCCTGCAACATCTTTATGGTTGTTCGGTGGACTTCATAAAGCGTTAAGAAATTGATTAAAATTTTTTTGTCGAAATTACAACATGTGACTCAATCCTGTTAGTAATAAGTTAGAAAAGATTATTTAAAATATATGGACTCGAATGGGAGTTTTAACTCGTCAATATATATAGCTTCATAAATCAATAGTACTAACGAAATTAAATGTTACGTGTGATAATAAACTATAAACAAAGTTTTATTGAATTTGTGTAACTATATATTTTGAAGTAAGTATTGTCTCGAAGAGAGAAAAAAAATAGACTACTGAGAGCTCAGCCCGAAGTGTGTATAAAGAAATACCTGCCGCAACTCTTACGAAAGTTTGAAACGTTGTGATTTGTAGACATTCAAAGTATTTTCGTGATTTTTTCTCTTGATCACTAGTTATATTGCAATACAAAAAGTGCAATTTGGTCAATCCACAACCTAATCCAATAGAAAATCTAAAAAGTTGGCACAATAATTTAAGAATATACATACATACATATACATAGACAATATAGATAGAAAAAATATTTATTCATGTGATTCAGGTTAATTGATTTTCTTTTGGCTCAAATTCTCAATACAATACTATTATCACTATTTAAACTTTGATTACAGTTTTTACTTTATTAAGAAATACATAAAGTTCTTTTATCTGTAGATTTATTAGACTGTTTTGTAAAAGAATAAATTATTTGAAAATAGAATATTTAGTTGTCTATTTATGTAAATGGTAGATGACTGGAAATTTTTGGTTAATCATAACTTAGTGCATAGGATCTGAAATTTAAGACGTTAGCGGTTAAGTTAAAACAAACTTTGAAATTTGATGACATTCAATTACATGTTGTGAAAATTAAATAAAAGTTTTAATTGATTTCAACTGAACTAATTACTTGTTTCTATTTTTAATTGTATTTAAGCGGAAAATTTTCCAGTTTTATAGTATGACAAGTATGGGCAATAAATAAATCGACTTTAGTATCTGTTACAGTAGTTGCTTAAATTGTAAAAACTAACTCATTCATAGTAATTTATTGATTATATAAATAGTTCAGAATCCTTTATGGTGATAACTACATTGCCATAAGATATTAGATTTTCATACGTAGAACATGATTACATAGAGCAATGATCGAGTAATACATAAGAAGCTTCTTAAGGCTTGAACAGGTTAGCACTTTTGAAGTGCTTTGAAATATAAATAAATGATACAATAAAAAAGTTTGATTTTCGAAAATGACTTTTTGATATTGAAGTTGTGAGTTTTATAATTTCATAGTTTTTTTTTTTTTCTTATTTGTGAAAGCATTTTGCAACTACGAAAGATGAAGTCAAAGAATAACTAAACGCCTGAGGGAATAGTTTTTTTCAGAATTAATTTATCAATATCTGTGCGAGTATCAGTAAGTTCGGCATTACTATAGTGCGTAAGAAGAATATTCCATAGCTGATGTACGAATTTTTTGTTTGGATCTTGTTATGATAGTGTTCCCAAGAATATCCGGACATAATTTGTTGAATAAAATTATCGATGAATATTCATTAAAACTAGGTTGTTTCTATAAAAATCTATGTATAAATTTTAATCTTAAACAACTGAAAGATAAAACACTTATTACAAGTTAAAAAAAAAAGAGAATGCTTGTTTTTTGTATTACAATTTTTTAAAATTCCAGTTGACATTAATATTACAGAAATACAGTTCAGGAGAAAAGTAAAAAAAAAAAAATATTTCTTAAAATTACTATTAACGTTTATTTACTAAAATTATTATAAATCGCTATTGAAATATATGTAAGTAAAAACTATAAAACAGTACTATAATAACAGTTAAGATTATCTATAAATTTCGGTTTAAAGCCATTATTTTCAACTTATTGTTTGTTTTTTTTTTTTTTTTATA
>NW_019379679.1:94839-146177 GCF_000648655.2 Copidosoma floridanum
TTTTTTAATTCAATAATGCACAACTGTTCGCTTGTCTATAAGTTGCAATAAAATAAAGTTGACAAGAAATAAAAAATAAACAATTCAGTTTATATTAGTTGACGTGTATCAGTTTTTTAGTCCATCAATTATTAACTAATTTGTTTCATTTGGAATAGTTAACTAATTCTACGCATTTATACGCGCAGAAAAGAGTTGACGCATATTCTTGTAAATCAAAGGACAATTTAAAACTAATTTTATCACTATTAATTGTAGTTTGAGATAGAAATAGGAAAAATAAGAACATGCGCCGTCTATTTATTTTCAAATTTCAGTATTTCTTTTTTATTCTCAATCAATATCGCAAAATTGGAGATTGGTTAATTCTTTGAACTTTCAAGGGTGAGTGTCAACTCTTCTTTATTTAAAAAAAAAAAAAACTAGTTATTTAATACATTCAAATAAATAATGATGTATAGCTGTAAAGTCGAATTGCCCTTGTCAGTTAAGTAAGAAATTTTATCATCGGACCAACCTTAAACTTTAACTGGCTTAAATAATTTACAAATAACTTTAACGAGTTTGTCCCTTCCAAATCATACAATGATCATTGGCAGATTTCAACCTAAAATAAATCAAATTTCTTTTTACTGTATTTAATGGATTTTTCTTAAAAAAGACAAATTTTTACCAAGAGAGTCCGATCTTCCAGACATTTTCATTAGAAATATTTATTGTTCAAGACACGGTGGCGCGTACTTAATCTTACCTAAAATAAATATCTGTTTGGTAATCTCTAGATAGGACAACAATTTTTTTTTTCCAGATTTTCCAAGTTCTCTACCGTGACTCTACACCCAAAAATGTACACCCAAGCAATACGGTGCTACTTTAACGCTTCGCTAAAGCTAGGAGGGCGCAAAGGTTTGATGACTGTCACTCTAATATCTCCAACATTGGTGCTAGCGAGGCAGCCAATCGTACCACACAGAGGTTTTTACGTCTCCGCTCATCGAGCGACCGAAGAAAGGTTGCACATGCCCAAGGATCCGCGGGAGAGGAGGGAGACTATCAATGCAGATGCACAGAGGAAAATTGACGCGATGATTCAGCAGAATCCAGAGCTCGAAAAGTTCAGGGAAATCGTGAAACTAGAAATAGAACTTTTGAGGCAAAACGGCGAGAAAGTGCCTTCCGAACTGACTCCTGTCCACTGGCTGGACATTCTCGTCACGAAATCAAGAATAAAGAGAGAGTAATTATCGGATTTTTTCACTACTTATCGATTGTAACTTAATAATACCTTACAAGGGGGCTCTGTCCCCTGTCAGCCTACCTTCGAACTTTCATCACCAAATCCTGGTATTTTTTGTGATTTTCCGAAAAATTACGTAGAGAAATAATTTAACAAATTTCTTTATCTGACGCAAGTATATATACTACTGACTTTATTTTTTTTTTACTTTATTTTCATAAAATTTTTCCCGCTTAAAAAACTAATATCATAAATAATATCACCACATTTAAGACGGTAAAACGCATTCTAAATTAGCGCTCTTTTAAGGCAATAACGAATTAAATGTAAGCCACTAGCCAATGCTATTGAAGCTTCACTTTAAGGCCATCAAACTTTCAATATAATTCGAGGTGAGACGCGTCTACTAGCGCCGAAGAGCCTGTATAAAAACAAATGAAGTAACCAAAGTTAAACTAAAACCTGTTCTATTTGACTTGTTTAAAAAAAAGAGCGCCAATTTAACGCCATTTTGTAATTTGAAAAAGCATCCTGCTGCGATAACGCATACTAAAACATGTCCTACGAGTATCACCTCGAATGGAGGTAAAAATAATTTTTTTTTTTTTTTTTCGTAGGAGATATTACGAATTTTTGTTCAAACTCGAAAAAAAGGAAGAAAATCGCAAGAAAAAGCAAGAAGAGAGCAACGTGCTCTTCGAGATAAGCAAGCAAAGCCGAGACAAAGTCGGAGTTAGGACCGACGTAATGGTGTACGGTATAGGAAGAAACAGTCTTTTCAGACGTATTTCCGAAGCGACGATGAACCAGTTGTGGAAATGGAATGGCCTTAAATCAACCATCTGGGGCACCAAAATAGTCTTCGATCTCAGTTATGAGCAATACATGAGGCCTCAGGAAATCAGAAGCTGCGCCAGACAAATAATGGAATCTTACGCTGCAAACAAGGTTCACGACTTTCCGTTCGACGTTTACTTGTGCAACGCTGATGTAAAGGGGCCACTTATGACGAACGTAATTAAATTCATTCCAAGCTTGTTTGACGATGATTTTCCCTGGACTGTCACACCGAAATCATTTACCCAAATATTCGACAAAGATTCAATGGTTTATCTCACGGAACACAGTAATGTGACTCTGCAAAAATATGATACCAAAACAACTTATATCATTGGAGCTTTTGTTGATAAGGTAAGTTACATCCGTTTTTTTACTCACAAATACATGTCCTACAAAAAAAAGTCTTTGTATAATTTTTATATTTTTATTCTACTAGAGTTATAAACAACCCGTCTCATTGGCAAAGGCAAAAGAATTGGGCATTCGCACGGCAAAATTACCTCTTGATCGTCATTTGCACTTTGGTGATGGTTCACACAAGATTTTGACTGTAAATCAAATAATGAGCATAATGTTAGATGCGCAAGCTTATGGCTGGGAAAAAGCTCTAGAACACGTACCAAAGAGAAAACTGTTTGAATCCAGACTAAAGTCAATGGAAAGAAAATTGGAGAGGGATATGCAGAAGGCAGAAGTTTTAAGGTCACCACCAGCATTGGATTTCAGTTATGAAGCCCGAGGAAAGCTACGTGACCGGTTCATACGTGAAAAGTTAGAGTATTCGTCTAAAACATAGTGTATTTTTAATAAATGACTTAATCTTTTTTTTAAAGTTATGTTTAGTGTATAATGAATTTTTTTGAAAATACCAATTAAAAAAATTTCTTCTTTTCTCCTAAGACTAGGGAGCTTTGTAAATAATGTATAAATATACAGATAAATTTGCCGACTAAACTTACATATATTTATTTCCTCAACACAATACCTTAAAAAAATAGTTTTATCCCTACTTACATATATGAAGTTATTTGTTTTTTTTTTTTTTTTTTTTTTTTTTTTTTTTTTTAATATGACAGCAAGTATTTTTTAAATAAAGTTGCACTATGTTTCGTTTTATCCTCGGTATTGTAACGACACGTAGATACTTAATTGAGTCGAAAATTTTCAATGCCCCTCAAATGGCATAGAAAATAACCCAGGTAGTTAATAGTTTAGTTGGATGTTAATTAAACATTTTTTCTTTTTTTTTTAACTATTGGAAAAGGGCACACTGTCCAGGAAAGTATTGTAAGTACTGGACAAAATAAGAAAGCAAGGGAACTCGGCACTCATCTTCTTTCCAGAGCATCAGTAAGGTCAGTTACCAGGAGTCCAATATGTTTATACCATCATTAATTAAATTTTTTTTAAAACTTTCTACACTTTTTTTTTTTTTTTTTTTTTTTTTTTCGATACCTACTTGCGTAGTGTATATATATACAACAAATAATCATGCACGATGCAGACGACTGCCTATTCTTCTGATGGTATGAATGATATAAGTACAATTTCTTACGGCGAACGGCACACTGAACTATGGGTTCAATTGATTGTAATACTGACAATATCAAAAATAATAGAAAATTACAGTATGGCGATTTAGCGAAGATGCTATAAGTAATTCTGCTTAGAGCTATTTCGAGGTTGTTCGTTGATTTGGCCCATTATTATTTTAATTTCAAATCGTTCATTGAAATATACATTAGACGTATTATACTTATATAATACATATATATATGAATCAGCAGTTGTGTCCAGTCCATGGTGTAAGAATAGACAGGTGGGCCGAAGGCCTACCTCAACGCATTGTAAAAAAAGTTCAAATTTTGTCGCAGTACCGATACTAGCCACCAGAGGGATCCGTGTCATGCAGGCCATTGATAGTATGAAAATTTTTTTTTTCTTTTTTCTTTTTTTTTTTTTATATAGTCATACTGACCATTATAAAAACTGCCTCTACTACTCGAAACCACCTAGCGGATTTTAGATGTACTGCGACACAAATTGGACTCGATAGAGGCGGGCCTTCGGCCCACCTGTCTATTCTTACACCATGGTCCAGTCTACCCGTACCCATCATTACGACCCTGATTGGAATAAATCGATTCTCAAAATATCGATTGGTTATATCGATAGTTACGTGATAACATCGAGAGTCGAGACGTAGGACGTACTCCGCAAACGATACAATGTGTGTACATGAACAGCCTTAACAGAGCTGACGACAAGCATTTCTTTTTTTTTCTAGTTGCTCTGCGTGCAAGATGGTGAGGAGAAATTGTTTGCCTTAGAATCTAATGAATTCACAGTCATCATTATTTTTTTAAATCAAAGGATACCGTTAATAAACTAAGTGGCTGTCCATTCGTTTGATTCTTAGCGTATTTATTAATTTATGCGTTTATTTTTGATCGCTCGGTGAATTTTCAGACTCCGTAGGTTAGGAGTCGGCCAGTGTTTATATCTACATGTGCCGTTACTGTTGTGCATAATTTTCGAACTTAAAATTAACATCATTAGGATGTATCACTTGAAGTTTGGATCGCGATTAAAATTTTGTGATTGTTAGCATACTTAATTGTGGTATATCAATCGATTCACATTGTGCCATATAGCAATTAGTTTACATTTGTTGTCTCAGATTTCTGATAATCTATGTACATAGATAACACATGTAAGTGAGAATTATTAAGTGATTGTTAATTGATTGCAGACCAAGGGTACCTCGAGCTTTGGTAAGCGCCGGAATAAGACGCACACATTGTGCAGGCGATGCGGTCGATCGTCATACCACATCCAGAAGTCAAAGTGTGCCCAATGCGGGTACCCCAGCAAGAAAATGCGTTCATGTGAGTAATTTTATTCCTGATGCTATGGTGTATTAACTTGTCAACTTCAGAAAGAACCGAAATTTTATTACCTTACTGTCACAATACCTACCCAAAGCCTGATCCACCAATAGATATGGTTGCCACTATTCTTGATGCAGTTGCTGGTTTTGCATGTCGCAAGGAGTAAACTTTATTTTATTCATCAAAGAAAGTGTATCTTGACTGGAATGTGTAAAAATCTAAATATTAATATTTTCAAAAACCAACAATGCTTTCTCTTATGGTTCCTTTTTAATAGTATTAAAAGTTATTAGTCGTAGAAAAAGTCACTTGTCTTCCTACAGAAAAAACACTTTAATTTTTAATTTATTCAAACCTCTTTACATAGTCAAACATTACATGCTTCCATGATATAATTATTAAAATCATAATTTTTTGTACAGACAACTGGTCTATTAAGGCCAAAAGGAGGAAGACCACTGGTACTGGTCGCATGCGTCATCTGAAGATCGTTCGCCGCAAGTTCAGGTATATTTCTATTACCATTGTAATGTAAAAGTTAATCTCAGTGACATGATAAGCAGTTAGTAAAATATGTTTTTCATGTATGTCGCATAGTTTTACCTATATCAATCATATTTGTCAATGCTTTAATTTTAATGTAAGTTTAAACCCTGATGGCTTCAGTATTTTAATAGTGAAATAAACTTTCTGTTTCAGGAACGCATTCAGGGAAGGTGTGCCCAAGCCGAAAGCTGTTGCGACTAAATAATTAAGTTATTTTCACGCTGGTGTAATTTATATATCTTAATTTCTCAATAAAAATCAACGAAATTCAAAAAAAAATCAAGCCAAAAAAACAGTTATCTTTTTATTTCAATCAATACCTGTTTGTGTCTAGTAATCTGCTGGAGAATCTGATTGTTCTTGTTGAAGTTAAAACTTAAGTTTGTTTGCCAAGTGACGTAACTTAGTCTGTTCGAACGAGAAATATTAATATTAAATAATAAGATTGTTAGCTTTGTAATGAACTGATATTAGGGTTAGTTTTAATCTCTGAAAACGCATATTTGTCAACTCATGGCAGTGGTTGCACACAGTGAAGTATTAACTTGTGCATTAAAGATAAATTGGAAAATTTTTCCTGGTGTTTATATTACAGGAAAAAAACAAATCCGTTAAAAAAATCAAGAGCTCATCTGATAAAAACGTAGTATATCTCAATAAATGATTAGCTTTTGCAAGTCTTAATAAGTAAAATATGAATTAAGCTAGATTAAATAAATCCAATACTGTGTACATACGTTAAGTAGGTTCTTCGATGGTACAAAAAGATAAGTTCGAGTCTTATGCACTTGATTAATATCAAAATATTTCTTGCCAGCTATAATAACAATTGAAAGTAGTTGGTTCGGAGAACGTTTGACTTGCTACATCACATGCTAGTATGATGATGTATGAAATGTTGAGGAATTCTAATCGCTTGATGAAAACTTGTTTCCGGTGATTAGATAGGTATAACACCTACATATTTGGTTTATGAATAAGAAACATGAAATAATTGATAATTAATGTACATGTTCAGTAAAGTAGCAGTAACATTATTGGGAAGAGTGATTTACCATATTTACTATTCTGACAAATAAGTCATGCACGTCAATGTAAAGTAGAGGCACAATAGCTGTTTGCTAAGTAACTGAAAACTATAATGACATTAATTTGAAGAAGATATCTATAACTAAATAAGTGCCAAATAGTGTTCCTTTAAGGTTTTTTATGAGTCACATCAAAATTTTGTAAAATAATTTTCTTGTTTATCACTGATATGAATGACTGTAGTCATATGTAAATACAAACATTATTTGTGTTTGAAATAATGTCAGGTAATACCAAATAACTTACCGAAATTGTCATCTTATGTTAATGTTTTAACGTATTGTGTAAACATATATTTTTATTATTCATCATGACCCTTAGGCTCAGACATGGTTTTTTACACAATTAGATAATAGTTTGGATGTATCTGTTTCAGAATATCTGTTCTAAAAATGATCATTACCTAAAGTTGTCGGAAAACTACAAGTATACATAAGTCTCATGACAAATTTCAAATTGGGGGTCAGCACGTGAAAAACGCAGAGATTGGAGCCCTTCGACGGAACTGCAACTCTACCGCTTAATATCATAGAATTAGAGTTTTTCGATCCAGAAATTCTGACTAGCTCGAAAAAAATAGGGTAGTAGTTTCAATGCATGATAACAAATTGACACAGAATTTAACAAGTATAAATGTTAGTAAAAGCCCCCGAAAAACGGCAAAAATAGCCAAAACATGTTTTTCGCGTCAATACGCAAACCGAAAAATCGCATGTAAAAAAATGTTTTGTAAAAAAATAGGAACAATTTTCAGAGGAACAAAATAAGCCGTGTTAGATTCAAATCGGTCAAACCGTTTTTTGGCAAATCGAAAAAACTGCTGTTTTGAATCAGTTTTTCGAAACTCAGTAACTCGCGTTTTATACAATATTGAGAGCTGAAATTATAAAGCAAGGTGTATATAATAGCCTTTAACAAACACGTGAGATTTCAGCTGGATCGGTTTTAAATTTTTCGCGAACCGCAGCAAAAACCGAAAAAAGTTCTCAAAAAATGGCCATGAAAAAATTGTTAGTTAACATAGGTACATTTTTCAAAAGTCTTTCGCTTCGTCTATATTTACTCTGCAACTTCCTACAACGCTGTTTATTTTTACCTATAAAAAGAATGTTAAACTTGAATTTGCAAAAAAACTTTCTTTATCATCACATCGATCATTAATACATTATAATTGATTACGAAAACAAAATATAACATTTCTAAAAGCAGTGTGTAACTCAATTATGTCAAAAATGTCACCTACACTTTTTTCCACTGGACGGCTGTAACGCTGACTAGTCACCCCGATGGTTTCGAATACTTCAGTTAAATCGTAAAAGTTGAATAGCATTTTTGTTATTATTAGTATGAATCAAGCCATGCAATCAATAAACAATAGCATTTTTGTTTTAATAATTGTTTTTCACTATTAATAGAAAGGTGTACAATGAAACATTTACTACGGATTGTGCGTTAGAAAATAGATTATCGAAAATTCCCCATCATGAAATCATAGAATGTACAAAATTTTTATTCAACAATGTTTACTTCACTTTTAATAAAAAATTTTATACACAGATTTTTGGCAGCCCAATGGGTTCTCCTGTCTCTCCGCTATTTGCTGATTTAGTTTTAGAAGACCTAGAGATGGAAGCCTAGCGCGTGTTAAAAGAAAATTATAATTGCGTTCCTTTTATATATAAAAGATACGTTAATGACACTCTCATATGCGTACACAAAGATCAGGCAGAACTATTTTTACAGATTTTTAATGAACAAGACTATCACTTGAAATTCACTTTCGAAGTAAAGAAAAACAATTGTATAAATTTCTTAGACATTACAATTACACATAAAAACTTGAAAATAATCACTAATTGGTATGTTAAGCCAATTTCATCCAAAAGAATAATTAATTTAAATCTAACCATCCCCGATCGTTAAAAGTCAATGCTGTATACGGTTTGGTTGATCGAGCCATTCTTTTGTCTGATAAATCCTTCCACAAGAAGAATATTCTCATGGCTAAGAGAATTTTACGTGATAATGACTACACTGATCTTTTTATACAAAAATACATCAAGAAAAGACTTCACCAATTAATACATACTAATAATGATAATAACTTTTTACTAATGACAATCTAAGTACTAAAATAAAAATTTCTGTCCCTTACAACCCATTATTTTTCAAATTTTGTTCAAAAACTTTAAAAAATTAAGTATACAATTTTAACCTACTATTCAAAACAAATTGGACAGTGTTATTATTCTTGGAAAGGACAAAATTGATAAGCTCGATCAAGCAATGTCGTGTATCATTTCTCTTGCGATTCTTACCCTGCATCATACGTAGGTGAGACAAAGAGAGCATTGAAAAAACGGCTAAACGAACACAAAAGTACAAAGAAAGTTGAACTTGCTGTCACTTCACACATGAAAAAATTCAACCATAACTTTAATTTTTTTTAAACCAAAATACTAGATCATGAACCAAATAGACAAAAAATATTAATATCAGAAATGCTAGACGTACACTCGACTAAAACAATAAATAAAAAACAGGATACCTTGTTCCTCAATAACATATATAAGGTTCTTATAAGTAATCTCTTTTAAATACGTACACTCGTTATCTATATTCGCAAGAAACGTACATTTATTGTTTATATGTATATATAGAAGTACATACATGTTCGACACTTACGTTATTCGTTTAAGGTGACCAACAGTCTCTAACGATCATCTTAACGATATTGACGTGAGTATCTATTAATATTTATAAACAGTGGCCCTACAATGTAATTTACAAAAATTGTTATGTTTTTCTTTTTTTTTTTTTTCTTTGTTAATAAAGTGAGCCTGATGAGGTTGGCGTTAAGACCAACAAAACGTTGCTCAAACTAGCACCTGATTTTTTGGAGTTTTCATTCTTACTTCCAAAATTAGCTCTTACTGATCGTGTGCTTAGGCACTGACCCTCAAGTCATCATGGAAACAACTGAGAGCAGAACGACA
The DNA here is from genome assembly GCF_000648655.2 of Copidosoma floridanum. The sequence goes on from NW_019379679.1 coordinate 104,439, forward strand.
TGTTCAAAAAACGACATAATATGACACTTATTTTATGTAGTGTAAGTACAGTAAATAAAATTCTGTTCAAAACAGTTAAAAAGTAGACCTTGAATTTGTGCCATACATAAATGACCAATAATAGATGATAGTTTTGTTCAAATGCACAAAATTTTCGTAAGGAATCTTCTACTACTGCCTCGTACACTTATTTATTAACAACATTAAATTCAAAGTAGATAAAGATTAAAAATTATTAGCTAACAAACAAATAAGCAACTATTGTTTAGTATGCAAAAATGAAGAAAAATATTGTCTAGTTTCATAAAATAGTCGAAATACTTCACGAAACAACGATTTAGTTTTTCTCAAAACGTTCGTCTAAACTAAAAAGCATTTTATAAAAACAGAGATTTTGATTACACGTTTTAAGCGTGTACTTTACATTGTGAGGACATCAATGGTAGTTTCGTTGGACAAGCGCCGGCTTTTGGGGCTATTTTGCGGCTCGAGGGTCCATAAGGTTGTCCCGGAGGGAAGGAGCTTATGTGGCGAATACTATTTTTCCTACCGAGACCACACCAGCCTCTCAAAAACGCTCAAGATAGAAAATAGTATATTACGCACCTAGTGAGCGAGGTTAAGAATGTCGCAGATTTCACGTTAAATCTAGGATATTTCTTAACTTCCAAACATGGTGTGTATACTACTTTTCGTACCTCTGTGGCCGTAAAACGGTTAATCACGTTTGCGTGATTCACCGCTTTACGGCCGCAGGTACGAAAAAAATTTAAAGTCATAAACAATTCATGTTACTTACCTAGGGAGGAAAAACAAAGAATGTTCTAAATGGTAGAAAAAATGGTAGATTCTTAGAAAAAGTAACAGAATACTTAACCATTTGAAAATAGCAAAAAAATACAAATTTTTTACGACCCACTTTCTTTCCGATTTGTAAGATAACAGTGTATATTCATATTCACATTAAGATAGTAGTGAATAAAAGCATCTTAATAATTGATAACTTGTTGTGTTTAGAACGAAAACTTTTCTAGCCGTTAAAAAAAAAAATTGGTTGTTTCAGCAAGAGGATATGGAAAAATCCATACACTTAAAAATTAGCTGTTTCATGCTGCTTTTCCCCAACATGCATTCGATCAATGGCCGAAAACAGTACATAATAGAGATGTGCTCGTGTAGATAATTATATATTAAACACGAATAGTATAAGCTGAGCTGTGAATCGGAGGGTCAAGGAAGATAAATTGGACAGTCATGCACCTCGTATACAGAGTGTATACGTAGTGGAATACTGTATGGAATACACGTGTAGTAGACACCTTTTTTTTCCTTATAGATAAAATCTATAAGTGAGGTGACAATTTGTGGAAAACAGATGAACAGATGTGTTTCAATAAAAACGTGAGTATTCTTATATTTATATCCGTTGATCGTAGAGAAAAAAAACGGGTGGAAATAGAACGTTTTTTTGTCTCTCTGTTCCATATGTTAACATGAACGAAAATAACGTCTTTTTTATGAGAATGTAGAACTATTTGATGGAAATAGAATGTAATAAAAAGAACTTTTTTTTCACTATCAATTACATTTTTGCTTATCAGTACACTCATATTATACAATTTTCGTTATTTTTAGTTATTTATATCCATGATTATCTTATTCATAATTTTTAAGTACCAATGATGACTCTCAATTGAAGGAACGGACTGTTGCGTTCGGGTTCCATTAAAAACGTGGGTATTCTTACATCTATATATATATATCCGTTGATCGTAGAGAAGAAAAAAGGATGGGTGGAGAAAGAATTTTTTTTTGTCTTTTTGCTCCATATGTTAATGTAACAAAAATAAGAAAATAACTTTTTTTTTTTTCCTTTTTTTTAAAGAGAATAAAGAACCATTTGATGAAAATAAAAAAAAAATAAAAAAAAATAAAAAAAAACATTAGTTTTCGCCGGATAAGTGCCGTCGTCTCTAGGGCTAGACTGCGGCCCGAGGAACCTGCGAAGCAAAGCCCGAGTGACGTAAGGTAGCCACGGAGCGATGGCATTTATGTGGCGAATCCTATTTTTTCTACCGAGGGGACACCCGACCCTCAAAAACGCCCGAGGTCGGAAAAAACCATTTTTTACTATCAACTACATTTTTGCCAATCAGTAAACTCATTTTATCTTTTCATACAATTTTCGTTATTTTTAGTCATTTTTATCCATGACTTTTTTATTGACAATTTTTAAGTACCAATAATTACTGTAAATTTGAGAAACAGTCTGCAATATATCAAATTTTTGATTACTTTAAAATAACTTGTCTTATTTCCAGTATGAGGAAAATACAATGAAAATTCAGTATCTACAAAAAATTTGCGTATTAATTAGCTTTACAACTTGACTGTACGTACACAATTTAATCATTTTTACAAAAATTTTTTATTTCTTTTGGGTGTATACAAAAAACGATTTGTTTTTTTCTTCACATCTACTTTACGTCCTAGTACGGCTGAATCTACGGCTGCAGTTAAATTGTTAGAAAAGTGCATTTTATCGAGATCAACAACTTCACTTGTTATTATTAGTAACAATATAAATAAAAATGATAATAAAACGAAACAAATGTGATGACAACAATAGCAAAAGAACTAGCATCTTCTCTATGTAGCACTGCACTAAATATGTTCAGGGCTAATTTTCCTCTACCAAACTTTTTCAAAATATCGCAAAAAATGTAGCCTAATCAAGTAATAACAAGTTTGAGTTGGAAGAAAAATTGTTCCCCTTAGACGGACATTGTAACATGAAATGTGAAAAGAACTTAGATTACCCTTATGTTCGTTTTAAAAAAATTTTTCTCACCATCGACGCAAAGTGAAACTGATGGTTTTGACTTTCCGGGTTACACTTCGAGTCTTTGTAATGATTTTGACTGTATAGGCAAAAAATTTTATTTAAAATCGGTGGTTTTCATCATAAACCGCCATTGCCCTGGAGACTACATTGGGGCCCAAGGGATCGTAAGGTAGCACCGAATGGATGGCACTTGTGTGCTAAACACTGTTTTTTCTACCGAGGGTATGCCATATGTAGAAAATATTCCATCTCTATGGAGTTGCAACTCTAACGCAATGATACTATTAGTATCAAAAATCATACTATTTACAAATTGTTCAAAGGATTAATTTTTTATTCAAAGGATTAAAGCAGAGAGGTGATACATAAACAGAAATACGCACTTTTGTTATATCTAAAATGGAGGCGCATTTGTGTCCGTAAATAATATTTAAACCGAAATATCAAGTGCACACTTGGTAATATTTTCGCAAGTTAACCCTGAAGTTTAAAAGAAAGAAGTCGTTCTACCGAAGCCAAGATATCGATGATTTTTCGACCACGAGCGGTTTTGAGCGCGCGATATCAGAGAAGTATTATAGAGAGTGACATATCTGAACCCTGACTAAAAAAAGAAAAAAAAAATTAGCTGATGCAACAAGAGGGTATGGAAAAATCCACACGCAGCAAAAATTAGCTGTTTCATGCTGCTTTTTCCCAAACACGTAAAATGTGCGTCGGTTCGATCAATGGCCGAAAATAGTCACTCATAGAGACACGCTTGAGTCGGTAATTATATATTACATCCGAATAGTATACGCTGAGCTGTAAATTGGAGGGTAAGGGAAGACGAATTGGACAGTCATGCACCTTGTATGCAGTATACATACGTAGTGGAGGACACCTAAATTTTTCCTTTAGATTAAATCTACAAGTGATGCGACAATGGGTGGAAAACAGATGGGTTCTATTGAAACGTAGGTACTCTTGTCTGCATTCGTTGATCGTGGGGCAGATGAAAAGACGATTGGAAGTATAACTTTTATATTTTTTGACTCTTTGCATGTTTTATATGTTGATATGATCTATAATAACTTTTTTTTTTTTTTTTTTGTAAGAAAATGAAGAACCATTTTATGAAAATTAAATTTAAAAAAAAAATACCATTTTCCACTGTAAACTAAATTTTGCCAATCAGTACACTCATTTCATACGATTTTGGTTATTTTTAGTTATTAATATCCATGGAGTGTGGGGTGGCTCGATCACCCATGTCGTGGATCGGCTCGTGGAAGACAGAGGTCTGATCCTCGATGGGTGCAAATTTTTCGAGCAAGTACCTCTGTGTACTATTACATGAAATTTTTCAATCATGTAATGCTCCTTGTAGAGATGATAAGTGACCTTCTTGCAGTAAAATTGCCTAACTTCCCCCTACCCCCTGCCAGTAATAGGTGGCCTCCCATCCCTTTTCCTTTCTTTTGCCAAGTACTAAGTATTCAGAGTATAGTATGTAGAAGTCGGAAGTATAGCACTGTAATTTAAAAAAAAGTTTATATCAAAGATTTTTTCGCTCTTTATTTATCAAGTAAAATTGATTCCTTTGAACGCGTGAAAAAATAATATTTAATTTCAAAGATTTTTGAATTCAACTCTACGTTGAAGTAGGATTTTAAACGATAATGTAATTTATAACAGTTGTTGTATTTGTGTAAATTTCTACATACGTTTTAATGATTTCTATGTATGTAAAAGTCACAGTTCATAAACTTTCTTTATGTTGGCGTCATGCAGTAAATATGTTAAGGATTATTTTCCCCATGTAAAATTTTTTAAAGTTTTTGTGTGAGTATGAGCTTAACTAAAAAGTTTTTTTACGATGTGTCATAAAAAATATAGATATCCAATCTTTAATACATCATTTTTAAAAAAATAGTGAATCTGAAAAATTCTAAAATGTAGTTAAAAAATTGGTGAATTAATCCTCAAGTAACCAATTTTTTTTGTACTTTTACGTGATGATTGTAAAAAAAAAAGAAAAAAAAAAAAAACATTATTATATAATCATATTTATGTATACTGGCGTGATTTGAGTATATAAAATAAAAACTATGTCACTCAATCGCTTTTGTCCCAAGGTCAAATTAATTATAATCACTCATATCTTCTACGCCATCAAAATATACAGAAAAAAAAATAAAATAAACTTGAATATAGCATGAGTTTATTCTCAATTAATTTTTGAAAGGGGCGCATTACAACAGTTTATTTTTCTCAGATAAATAATAACCTTTTTATTTTTAGAACTCATAGTTTGTAAGTAATATTTATTAATTACAACTATTTGATTTGATGATATGCTTCGAATAAAAATTTACATGTTTCACAATTTATTGAGGACTTTTACAATTCGAAAAAAATTTTAAAATTTGTAAATCACTCTATTTTTACTAAAAAACACAATAAATTTTTTGAATATCAATAAAAATTGAGCAAGTATATTAATTTGAAATGGTATTGGATACATGTATCCCTATTTGTTGTTATACTTCGATTTCTTATAATTTGCCATTCCTATAATGGACTAATATAAAACCAGAACAGTGTCTTTGATTTTTTTTAATACTGCAAATGTGACTTAGTCTAAAATTTTTTTAGAACACAGGGGACGAGATTGAAAAAAAAAAAATTTAATTGCTCTTATTGATTCTTTATCGTTTTATCTCGGAAAATCTACACAATGACTTTTGATAGCAGGGCTCTGAAAGACTAAGTATGCAATCACTAAACTTCTTTTCATCTTGTTGATTATTACTAGACGAAATTTTATAAAAGTAGGTAAGATGTACGTCTTTATGAAGAAAAATTAAAACTGTGATTGAATTGAAACTTAAAAATTAGTAAAAAAAAAGAAGTAGTTTCAACACTCCTAAACAAAGTGTTTATTGCAGAAGAAGCTTAAAATATTAAAAATCTGCGGTTGGAGGGGAAAGAAGGAACACACGGTCATGNAAGATTTTTTTACCCTGAAATATTGCTTTTTATTAATTGAAATTTATTATTTTTGTAGGTTATTGGTCGAGAAGTTATAGTTAAGGCAGAACAGAAAGAACAGCAGAATGGTGCAAATGGTTCTTCAAGCTTGAATATGGGGTTTTAAAACGTCTCTGAGTTGTACGATTTAGAAAAGGTGGAGGCATTGCTTGGTTTAGATAAAGTCTTTTCTTTATATGCTCCTCGAAAGAACAATGAAGCAGTTAATAGAGAAAGTCCTAGGAACATTGAAGAAAATGGTAATTCACTTATTAATGTAAAAAACGAAACTCAAAAAGAGAATCAATAAAAGAATATAAATCAATTATTTGATTTCCTGGAAATAAGAAACAAATTTCGTAATAATGTGAAGTGTCTTAAAAAACCTGGATTAACATTCAATATTTATTACCAATAGCTCATAAAAATTATCAATTGTCTCATAAGTTATCGCATACTACTTGTTTTTTATCTACATAGATATCCAATGTTATTTTTATGACAAGATTAATTTTACTGTATAAAAATTTATTCATTTCATGTTAACTCGTGAGAAATATTCTAGCATGTTTGCCATTTGATGCTGTAGATAAGAATTGCCTTAATAAAAAATTTGTGAAAACATCGTTTAGCACAAATTAAAAAATTTTTTTTTTTATTTTTTGCTATTTTTATGTGAACTAACAATATTTTGTACATTATTTGTTCCGAATGAACGGAAAAACATATCAATTCTTTCTTGTTGAATTGTTTATTATCTTATTTAATGATTAAATGGTTCATACGCAACGTAATGTTGTTTTTACTCCTTTTTCTGACAGAGCAAGTCTTCGTAGCGTCCTTACGTTCATGAAAGCGTTACTTTTTTGAAGTTCGCTTCTCGATTTTCGGTAAAAAAGTGCTACGGTTTTCTGTTATAACATATGACGTTCTCCGTCGTTGTGTAACTGCACTCTCAAAGGACCTACTGCCACTGTACGTGCAACAATAATTGATTTTCGAATTTTAAATTTTCCTTTCCGTCAAGGTATTTTTGTGTTTTATTGAATATTTTGAAAACAAATGCAAATAGATTCTTTAGTAAAATTAATAAAAATAAATGTCACCATTATGATTTTTAATTGTATTTCATTAAATCTTTCAACCCATATTCTTCTTCAATTTCTTTAGGTGCCAACCCAAACTGTATAGCAAAGGCCAAATATTATACATAGTGTTCGACTTACTGTTTGACAGATGGTGCACTAAATAATAACCGTGGATGGAGGTGTGGTCTAGTGTAAAAAAACGTGGGTTGTTCATGTGTTTGCTGTGTAAAAACAGTTGAATTGTTCAAATAATATTTCTACACGAAAATTTGTTCAAAGGGCTCGTATTTTTTTGCACTTCGTATACGAAAAATCCCAAATCAAATGCGAATTATAAACTTGAAAAAAGAATATAGTGTTAAAATATCATTACCATAACCTGTCCCTGATTAAAATCTTACATTTTGTGCCTTTATGAAGAGAAAATTTAAATTTTTTAAATTGTTTATACTGAAATATCTTTAAGTATAGTCAAATACCTACTTTACTATACGGAAAAAATATTCTAAAAAACTTTACCGTAGTACATGTTTTGTTTAAAATCGCATCTCTCCATTTTGTTAATTTTAAACTTTCTGTGAAAACACTAGCAGTACAATCGCTTTTTTGACATCAGTGAGGTTGCCACTTACATTATCTACCCTTGTTTCTATAGCCTATGTTTACAAATTTGCAAAGTGTAGTAAATTTGAAAAACTCTTTTATGCGACTGTCTTTATTTTTTGCATTTAAAAAAATAAATAAATCAGTTAATACCATATCCAGCTGTATTTTCAGCTGTATTCATTTTTTAAAACGATATATCATAACGGTAACCTGAAAAAATAAATTTTATTGTTAATTATGTAAACAGATTTGTTTTTCGTGTAGGTGACAGATTTAAGGATTGAGAATGGCCCTGGCTTTGATAAAAAAAAATACGAAGTTTCCTTAAATTGATAAATTTTTAATTTTATAAAAAAAGAAAATCAAAAGAATAAAAAGTGAAACATTCAATTAAAAGAATAATTAAAAAAAAAGATCCTACACAAAAAAATATACAATAAGCCCAAAATAGAGAAAAAGCAGACAGTAGCGTCATATACTTAAAGAAAATTATGAAAAATCTTAAAATTTTCTCAATTCTAAAAAAGTGTGTTATTACCGTAACCACTTGAAATTTAAAATTTGTACGTATTGAGAGATACTTACGTATATAGAAAGTGCCACTACTTTCTTCCCTTAGTTTTTACCTAACAAATCATAACAAAGCGAGAAAAAGTGATGATAAAACAAATAAGTCGTCTAAGGCCACAATGACTCGTTAATCACCTAAGTTGTTTTACAATGACCTGTATTAATACACATATAGTCGTGAAAGTCACCTTGCAGCGAATACGTTAATAATTTTGAATATTGAACGTACTTTCGGGAGAAGATCAAGAAAAATGGTATACAACACACGTCCAGATCATTTAAGGTATCCTTGAGATCGTGGCGTTATGTTTTCGGCTTCATCTCAGATATTTGCTACGCAAGTCAGAAAATCCAAGTATCTGGCTTAATGTCGTGATATTTATGCTACCACAGCATGTAATTTTAGATATTTTCAGATTGGCATATAAAAAATTGTGTGGATAAAGTCAAAATAGTTAATCGTCATTTTTTGCATCCTATTTTTTCCCTGAAAATTTTTGAAACATTTTTTTTTAATTTATAAAATTTTTTGTAAGCAACGAAAATAAAAAGTAATACAATACTTAATCACTAGTTAATTAGTTATCATCTTTCATGTCTTCTACACCATGAAAATATATAGAGAAAAAATGAAATCAACGTGAATATTGCATGAGTTTGATCTAACTGATTGATTAATTTTTGAAAGAGGCACCAAACAATAGCTTATTTTTCTCATATAAATTATAACCTTTTTATATTTAGAACTTATGGTTTGTAAATAATATCTATTAATTACAACTATTTGATTTGATGATATGCTTCGAATAAAAATTTACATGTTTCACAATTTATTGAGGACTTTTACAATTCGAAAAAAATTTTAAAATTTGTAAATCACTCTATTTTTACTAAAAAACACAATAAATTTTTTGAATATCAATAAAAATTGAGCAAGTATATTAATTTGAAATGGTATTGGATACATGTATCCCTATTTGTTGTTATACTTCGATTTCTTATAATTTGCCATTCCTATAATGGACTAATATAAAACCAGAACAGTGTCTTTGATTTTTTTTAATACTGCAAATGTGACTTAGTCTAAAATTTTTTTAGAACACAGGGGACGAGATTGAAAAAAAAAAAATTTAATTGCTCTTATTGATTCTTTATCGTTTTATCTCGGAAAATCTACACAATGACTTTTGATAGCAGGGCTCTGAAAGACTAAGTATGCAATCACTAAACTTCTTTTCATCTTGTTGATTATTACTAGACGAAATTTTATAAAAGTAGGTAAGATGTACGTCTTTATGAAGAAAAATTAAAACTGTGATTGAATTGAAACTTAAAAATTAGTAAAAAAAAAGAAGTAGTTTCAACACTCCTAAACAAAGTGTTTATTGCAGAAGAAGCTTAAAATATTAAAAATCTGCGGTTGGAGGGGAAAGAAGGAACACACGGTCATGTTGACGTAGACTGGGAGGGATAAGTAAAATGCTTAAGTACCAGTGGATTGGCTATAACGTTTAGGGGGTGTGTGTAAGCGGGGCTCGTATTTGTTACGAGTGAATGCGTGGCCTCGTCTAGCTTTGCAATTGGGGGGATTTTATGGTGATCAATGGGCGTGCCATGATAGTGATGATGATAATGAGGATAATTCATAAATTTATTCTACTTTTACTGATGTTACACAATTCTGACACACGTCACGGTTTATGTGATAAAAGAATGATGTCGCTGTATGGACGTCACCGTCACTAAAACCCGTATTTAAAATTTTTTTCTCGTGACAAGCGATATTACGAGTAAAATAAACTTAGTTTTAAGGGTGTCTCAAAAAAATGTTTTTTATGAAAATGTGGGATGTTACATTTTTCAAAAAACTAACATCACAAAAATATTTCCGTTACTTATCTGACATAAAGAAACCTCTAATTTTGTCCATGATCAAAAACTTGCTAAATTTCTAGAAAAAATTTTTATTTTGACGTCAATAATATTTTACAGATTTTTATACCCTGATACACAGGGTCATATCAGGATTTAGTCTCAGTACGTTTATCCCCTCAACACGATCTAATCTACTTGAGGTGCACATCTGAAGAATTCAAAACTTGTACTTTACATTACCAAGCTGAAAAATGTAGGTTTGGTCAATGTATACTTTTAACAAAAGTCCCTTCCAGAAGTTTTGTAAAATACTGACGTTTCCGTGGAAATAACGTGAAAGAATACAATTTTTCGTATACCCTAACTTTATGACATTCTTCATAAGCTTATGCTTTCACTTTTATTAAACAACGTGCATCGTATATTTTGATGGATACGTTTGTGATAGTTTAATTTAATAAAGAATCTATACTAAAATTGACCTTTTTTGGACACCATTTGGAACTTGCACCTTACTTAACGAATAATGTTCAAATACCTAAACTATAGATTGAAAACTTATGACGAATAATACATGTATCGGAAAATTAATGCAAAAATTTAGCGTGATTTCATCGACTTAGCGACAAAAGAGTCACATTTTTGATTACTGCCCACAGTCGAGGGAACACTCAGTATTCAAAGTTGTCTGGTGGTGAAAACGCTCAAATACTATACATACAAATTTTTTTATTTGATCTTAGGTAAAAGAACTGGCACATGTTCAGTGCTTATCGGAATACCATCTCGTAAGGCTGCCATCAAATTGGGCCCCAAATCAAGAAAAGGTTCCGAGTTGGGTCCCAGCCATTAAGAGTTAAAGTTACATTTTCGGCTAGGATCCAACTTGGCCACTTTGTCTCATGAATGGCAAATACACGAGCAGAATAGTACAAATATTAATCATAATTTTCCACAGAAGCGCAAACGTGTACATTTGATCGACACCGTGTCTTGAAGCGCAAAGAAGATACTAATTGATTTAAAAAGCTACTTATATAGAGGTTTCTATATGAGGAAATCTACAAAAAACATCCCCTTTTAGTCCCCCACTTTAAGAAAAAAAATTTTGTCGAGGCATACCTTCGAGATAGAGCTAATTTTACTCCTAATGCCATGTGCTATGAGGAAAAAATTTTTAACTCAAGGTTTAGTGAGGATGACACCCTTTTTCCGTGATTTACATGTTTAAATTACATATGCACACACACATACACACACACACATTTATATATGTATTATAGTGCTCTACGTCCAGCTCCTTTGATGAGGGCACTACTATGGGCGCTTAGCACTTGGGAAAGTGATAAGGAAAGGGATGGGAGGCCTCCCATTAAAGGAGGGAGGGTAGGGGAAGATTAGGCAATTTTGCTGCGAGGAGGTCGCCTAAGCCCTCTTCGAGGAGCATTGCGTGGTTAAAAAGCATATAAGAAAAATTACAGAGATACTTGCCCGAAAAAGTCGCACTGGCCGGGAATCGAACCACGGTGTCCTGCGTGCCGACTCACGGCCTAGCCAACTCAGCCACCGCGCGCTCTTATATATGTGTATAAATATATTATATGTAAATGGTGAAAAAAGAGTGTCATCCTCACTAAACCTTGTGTTCACAATTCTTTTCTTATAGTACATCACACTACGAGAAAATTTTTTTAATGAGGGCGACAAAAACAGGTTATTTTTTGTGGATTTTCTCGTATAAAAAAGACATAAATAATTGAACATGAAAAATAACCTGTGCATCTACAAATTAATAAATGTGATTATTTTATAAACACAGCTACGTGGTAGAAGCAGAATGTATATGACTAGCTACTACGAGCAGTAAAGGAACAGACACTGTTCACTGTTTTGTAAGAATGAACTTTTATTTAACTCATAAAAAGTTATGCTATGCTGATATTTACAGAAAGTCTTTTTTAAGATTGATGTTTCCTCTCTCCTTTGTTTCAAATTGAAAATACAATCTGTTACTAGGGTAACGAAAAATCTCAAGAAGGAAAATGAAAGTAAAATCGGTTATACTCGATGTTTCCTGATGTCCGTTCGCAAAAGGGAAAGAAACCTCCCGTTCACTTCTACCCCTTTTTCCCCGTACATACACTGACAGAATAACTCTACAGTAGGAAATTTGGGTCTGAATGACACCACCTCTTGAGAGATCAGACACGCAAATCATCGGCACAATGATCGTATAAACGACCATCATGCTTGAAATGTTAGAAAAGTATCTTCTCTCACAAAAATACGACTACTTTTTTATTAAAAAGAAGAAGAAAAAAAACTCACCATCTAAAACTTACATTTAAATATTTTACAGTAAGATAATTCCCCTAAAATAAAATTAGAAGGCCGATAAAATTCAATGAAACATCTACTTTTTTTTTTTTTTTTTTTTTTGTTTGATGGAGCGGGGAGGGGAAAATCTTCATAGACACCCCAGCTAATCCGGTGGTAGAGTGTTCACCCGGTGTGCCTACCGAGTAAAAACTAACCCCCCCGCATGGGACAGGTCCGTGAGGACCCTCCCCTAGAAGACAAAAGGGCATTAGAGAAGAGGAAAGAAGAAAAATAACGGAGAATTTCGGAGACCGACTCGCTCTCGAAGAGATGAGAGGAGGGGGCACTTACGCATCTGGGCGAAGCTCGAATCTTGGCTTGCGCCGGAATAAGTAGAGTTAGAGAAGCTTAAATTTTGTGTTATTGTATGTGTGTGTGTGTGTAGATGTGTGAGTCCGCTGGGTATTGTGTATTTGGAAGCATACTTGTGATTAGTGTAAGTGTTGTATAATAAACATCTAATCAAGCACAAGTTGAAAACATAAAATCTACAGTAAGCAATAGTTATAGATAAAATTGTTCACTACGGTAAATTTAGTGGAGCAATATGAATAACTTTTTAAGAAGTCATCCAATTTTTCCCATTCTGCACATAAATGATTTACCAAGTTATCTCTTGCTATTACTCTAATGATTTTGCAACTCCCTCGAAATAGCCTAATTTTCCAATTAGCACGAAGTTCGTTATGCCGCGTACTCGGGGGGCTGGAATTTCAAAACCAACAGATTTGAAGAAACGGAAGTGGCTTACCGAAAGTCCCTTCCTCTCAAGATTCCCCCCTTACCCCATCCCACTCACTTACCACCCCGACCCTAGCCCACAAAATGTTAAAATTTGCAATAAAAAAAATACCAGTACACGTATTTTGAACTGCACATTTCGCCTGTACAAATTATTTTAATTGCACACATCTGAAATGAGCAAAAAAAATTAATAAACATCAAGCACTTTTAGGGGGACACTAAACGGTCCATATCTTTGTAATGAAGGCTTGTATTGAACTGCACACATCTCAAAAAAACTGTACATTACACGATCTTAACTGCGCACTCAAATTTTGTAATTGCACACCATTATTTAGTTAATAAATCGATAAAAACTAAATGTCGTAGCTCTACTGTAAATTGTTGTGCATTACTGCGCATGCGCGTGACTATTGGCCAATCATGTGCGTTACAGTGTGCTTGCAGTACTTGCACGTTGGAGGGTATGGGTGGTTCATACGGGCTAGGGTCGGGGTGGTCCCGCGGCGTTGTTTCAAAGTGCTGCATTAAGTGAATAAGTAGCTCTACTTAACGCTATTTCTCATTTAAGTACCCTGGTCCAAAGACCTGTGGGCAAAAAAGTCTTGGAATTACTCTGAAGGGAAATCCCACAGAAAAACCAACCCCAAAACAGCCGGGATTACATAGAAACTTTGCCCAGAAAAACAGTTTTTGAAACAATCTGTGTTTACCAAAAATCAAACCTACAACCCCTAGAACAGCATTGTACCAGTAACAAGCACGCTTACCTCTGACCACTGAGCCAACGCTGCTAATTTTTTTTCACTCTTATCTTCTTCTTGTTCTAATATTATTCCTTTTTCTTGACTTTAAAACTCATCCTTTTTTTCATAGCTGAAAAATTGTATTTAACGGGCAGTACGGAGACAGTAAAAGTTTCCTCTACCTTATCCATAAGATTACTGTAATTGCATGGCCTTATAACATTATTTACTTAGCAGCTATAGCTATAGCTATAGCTATTGTATCGAAAAAATAAGAGTAGACACACATTCTTGACTCGTCAAAGAATAAATCAAGCCCACATTAGACAAAATTAATGAGGTTTGATCTGATTTTTCACTTTTCTTCGATATATTGCAATAAATCTCAGCAAAATCAAGCAATATTTATTAATTGTTGATTCAGGATGGTACGTAAACTCTTTTTCTGACACGTAAATATACCAGATCAATTGATTGTTGTAAAGTAAATTAAAGTATCTGTTGATCGATAAAGTAAAAAACTCAGTTATACAAATTAATATCTTATGTCTTATTCTGTAATGGATCATGTTATTTTCGTAGTAATTTACTCTACCCAATTTAAAAAAAAAAAAAAAATAGAAGACGTACATTCTTTGAAATATAATGTACATTCTTTAGAATTTATTAATTTTTTTTTTTTTTTAATTTCTTGATGATAATCTATTAAATTAAATGTAGATAGAAAATGTAATACTTCCTATGCTTTGTTTTACATGGTAATAAAAAACCCACTGATATATTTTACGGGTTCATCACTAAGTACACATTCTTTGCATAAAAAGAGTGGAAACGAACTCGTTTCGTTCTCGACCATTAGCTGAACTCTTCAGAACGGCGTGCTAGTGATCTTAGCCGTAGACAAAAATGACTGATACTTGCACTTATACGCAGATATATGTATGTTTTCCACCTTCTAACCTAAAAATAACACCTACGCAGCTTGATTTTGAGTTCTCAGGCGGAAAAATAGTATATAAAACTCGTTCGAAAAGGCTTGTTTACGAACCTCGTTGTTACGGCCCTCGCCTTTGGCTCATGCCGTATACCTCCCGGTTCGTAAATCGAAGCCTTTGCAAACTCGTACGTAATATACTAATATTATGCGATGGCAAGATTGAAACAGCGTGTCGAAAATGTCGAAATATATGAGAGGTGAAGGATATAGGATGACACCCAAAAGCCTGTATAGGCTTGTATTGTCAAATTTAATAATTTTAGTGTCTATTTCATAATGATAATATATTAAATTGAACGTAGATAAAAAATTCTATATTTTCTTTACCTTTATTTATTAAGTATAAATTAAACATTTGTAGCAAAATTATACTTGTATGTATTTGAGTGGGCGAAAAACATCTTAGTAGGTTTTGTATTACCATGTAAAGCAAAACTTAAAAAGTATAACACTATCCATCTATATTTAATACATTCTTTGATCTACAAGGAATAAATATAACTTGAATTTTGCACGATATATTGAAATATAAAGAAAAAAAGCCAAGTGTAGGTCTCGGGTCTGTCGGGACCCCTGGCAAAAGTGAAATTTTCAACTCAAACGTTATTTAACTCGGTCTAACAGAAACTGAGAAAGTTAGATTTCACCTAATTTTAGTAAGTCTTCAAGGATCCGATATTAAAATAGTAATAGTTTTATTATTATTACGTATTCGAGCACGTGCGTGTATAAAATAGATATGTATTAATACATGTACGAATTGTTGGTCATACAATCCAGAACGTAACAAAAATTTTTACCATACTGCCCCAAAAATGGGTACTTTTGTCCAGTTATGCGAAACAACAATTCTTTTTATTTAAAACTACTATTCGTGCATTTCATATGACATCATATATGTACGATCAATTTTTGTTTGAATCATTGTATCTGACATAAAATTTGTTTAAACTTTGGCTACCATAAGAGTGAAATAATCTACTCGATCTGATTAAAATTAAGGAAAAAAATAGACATATAGCTATTTTCCGTTGTAAAATTAGAACTTTTTATTCCATTCATTTTCAGTAATAATTTATAAATAAATACTAAAATTCACCCTTGCTTAACTAATTTCTACTGATCTTAAAATTAATAAAACGTATATAGGTTTTGGTCAAGTGAAAATTATTTTTATAATACATGATAGAGAATAGAAAATAAATCAAATTATACCTAAGCAATGTAAAAATGCAGCCCCCTTTTCTCGACTTCGCCCGAGACTCACTTAATGGAACACCGTAGTGTGTTGATGTGTGTTGACATGTAATGTAAAACGTTTTCAGTTAAAAATTTTACATCTATTTCTGACACTTCTCAGAAAAAAAATCTTCTTATTAAAAACTTATTTGTTCAGTATGCATACGGTTTATTTGGAAAAGTAAAAAGCTGTAAAAAGTGAAAAAAAAAATAATTATGCTAAAAAGTACCGTGCGTTTCTTATGCCATAAAATAATCGTTGGCCATAAGAAGCGATTGATTTGCAATTTCTTCCGTATAATTCACAAAAAGGCTATTTTTTAAAGCTGTTAAGATTTTAAACTTTCAAAAAATATATATTAAAAAAAAATTTTTTTCTCTTATCTCACAACTTTATTATAAGAGCAACAAAGTCCTGGAGTTTAATCTCTACATTTTCATTGCCACAAAAATACAAATATATTTTCTTCTTATTTAAAAACCTAAATTAAGATCTTTAAAGATTTAAGAAATTACTGAGAGGGTAAAATGAAAAGCTGATCTCTCACGTAATGAATTCGTTATTTGTCGATTTTGAGGCTGCTGTTCCAATCTCGATAAATTTTTTGCGTCAGTTTCTTGACGCCTAAAATTGTATACATTAGATATATTTGAAGTTTTCCTTCCAATTTACCCTTTTGCGACTTTTGTGCCCCCTTAAGGCTATTTTCTGTCAACTTTGTTAAGTTCTTATATATTTGTTGGCAAAGTAGTTCGACGTCCGATTGCCTTAAAAAAAACCGGTGAGTTTCTTAAGTAAACTCTTTCTTGACTAAAGTTTACAGCAATTGTGACTTCCTGGATACCTTAGGGTGATCTTTTCTGGCCTGCTGTTGAAGACCCAGACTAATCGGGAGAAAAATTACCAAGTCCGAAGATTTGGGGCTAGTTGTAGTGTTCTTTCCCAACGTCTCCTGGTATAATGTCGAAGAAGTAAGTATCTAAAGCACCTTTTTTTTGCAGACTCAGTTGTTTTGATGATCTAAGGTGGAGAGATTAGTAGAGATTGGTTCGTCATGCTTGCCCGTTGGAGACTACCGTTGGCTCAAGTTTTTTTTTCCTTCATAGCTGTGAGGTTTACCCAGCGCAGACCTTGGTGAGGATCGGCGATTCCTAGTTGAATGCTTAGAGTTGAGAGGGTAATATAGGATCATCAGTCAAGGGGATTTCCAGCCTTGCGACGGACAAATCCGCTCGTGACGTCTATCAGTGAATGACTGACTTGGTTTAATAGTGGCCGGCTTTCCATAGTTTTTTAGTCGACGAATCGTTTCTGAAAATGGTAGTAGAAACGTTTTTATTAGCAAGATAGTTTAAACTTAAGTGGCCCTTTAAAAAACCGATGAGATTGATGGTTAAATAGGAAATGTAAATACTTATAATGGCCCTGAAAAGGGCCAGTGGTGAAACTTGCAGCTAATCCTTTTTATTACTCATGATGATGGAGTGCCATCTGCGGGTAGCTTGACTCTTATCTTTTGAGTCTCTGTGTATGGAGACCGTACAGGAGGGAGGTACGACGCTGGCGAAAGAGTATCTTGTCTTCAGGTCGTTCGCCGGATAACCAACCGCTCATCGCTAGTCGGGAAAGTCAGCCTGGAGAGTACCTTCTCTGTAGGTATGCCGTTGGAAGAACCACTAAGAAGTTGACAGTTGTGGCTGCCCGTACTTTTCAGGGCTGTCTTCCCTGGCTCACATTTATAGTAAAAAAATTCTCTGACGGCACCAGGCCAGATTGTGGTACAGTCACATAACTGAAGTGTTGGAGCAGGATGGGCTCTGGCTACATACGTCTCCTGGTATTCTGACGGAGACGTCATCGATTAGAATAAATTTTTTATTGGTGGCACTCGTCAATCCTGGAGGTTCAGGGTGAAAGTAGTCTTAGATCACTTGCCTATTGGAGACGAGCGTCATCGGTTACCAGAATACCCAGCTGCGTGACTATCATCTCCATTCTCGATGCAGCTTGATGAACTGCCTGCAGAAATTTCCGCGTCGCTCTGGCCTATTATAACCACACTTATTTAATTTTATTGCAGGTAGCTTCGATTTTATGTCAACGCCACCTAGCGGATCCTGCTGAACTAAAGTGAAAAGCTAGCGTATTTTTGCAAAATTTTGAGCTTATTTATTGCTATTGTTATGAAATTTTTCAAGAAATAACCATAGTAAAACCATCTAGGATCACGAATAGGTAAGCAAAAGTTCAGCAAAATCGGTTCAGTAGTTTTTGTGGTTAGCGATTACAACGGTTTTAGCGACTTTGCTTCATATATTAGTAAGATAAGACTAAGATAAGATGAGATGTAGCTTTGCTTTCAAGATATGAGTAATTATTTTTAGAAATGTTACGATTGTTTGTATGTATTCGTGGAACGTATATTCTTGCACCTCAATAATTATTTTCTGTACGTAGAATTGTTCTTTTCAAGGTATAGTCGAAAAAGAAAAATAATTGAGGTTACGTTTGGGCATCATCCAACCCCTTTATATTTGTGCTCTTCGATTACGTAATTCCTTGTTTGGAGACCCGTAAAAGTTATTATTTTCAGCCAATTTTACTTTTCTTTCGAGATACGGCGTTTTTTCTCGTTTTCGAAGGTTAGGTTGTCGTATTATATATATTTAATACTTTGTGCACTCTTTACATACATGTATACACATGAACGAGTATGCAATGACCGGGACGTGCAACAGTGCAGTTACACGATTTGTATACAATATACATACGTATACTTTGCCTCCAGTGTAGGTATGAACAGCTGTTTTTTTCTTCCTTTATCTTTTCTTCATACCTATATGACCTATACCTTAGCTTAAGCAAGCGCATTAGTTTAGTCGTTGCGATAGAAACATTAAAACATATACTCATCACATACCTACAATATATGTTTCTTTTTTTTTTTTTTTTTTTATATTATAGTGCTTTACGTCTGGATCTTCTAATAAGGGCACTACTATGGGCACTTAGCACTTGAAAAAGGGACAAGTAAAGGGATGGGTGGCCTCCCATTTCAGGAGTGTTGGGGGAAACTAGACAATTTTTGCTGCGAGAAGGTCACCTTAACCCTCCTCGAGGAGCATTGCATGGTGAAAAAGCACATGTGAAAAATCACAGAGGTACTTGCCCGAAAAATGTTGCACTGGCCAATAATCGAACCACGGTCTCCCGCGTGCCAATCCACGACCTAGCTGATTGAGCCACCACGCACTCTCTACAATATATGTATATGTATGTATATAGGTATAGTAGCAGCGTGAGAGGAAGAAAGTGGGCTGCGTTTATACGAGAGAGAGAGAGAGAGAGAGAGAGAGATACAGAGAGACGGAGTGGAAGGGAGTGTTTAAGAGAGGAGATTGAGGAAAGGGCTTGGGTTGCAAGGTGAATGGCTACGTTTTTTCGTAATGCATTTCCCCTCATGCGGATGTTCACGGAATTTTCACTTAAAAACGGAAAAAATTCAGACTACACTTTGTCAATCTAAAATCTGATTTTTCACTTTTCGCCGTGAATTCTCAATCAATTGTGTCCAGTGTGCGCTTGATATATTCTTTGATGTATCAAGAATGGGTGTCTACTCTTAATTTTTCGATAAAATAGCTAGCTGTTAAATAAATAATATCATAAAGCTACTTAAATGAAGTATCCTTATCGATAAGGTGGGAAACTGTAACTATCTCGAGACTGACTTGAGTATAAATGACTTAAAATTATTGCGATTCTTAGTTTTTAAAATTTTTTTTTAGAAGTTTATTAACTAACGTCATACCCAATCTATGTAACTATCCTTATTCCTACAATAATTGCATCGCCTAGGTACTCTATATTGTTTAATAGAAGGCAGTATTACACTCAAAATTATATGGTTTGTCGTATGATTTTATAGAAGTATAACTTCATACCAAGGTACCCAAGCACACACTGTCCACAATACTACAGCCCACAATACCAGCTTGACAACCGACGAATTCGTCTCCGTCTTTTACGCAATTTATAGTTATTTACTCTTATCTTACTAATATATAAAGCAAAAGCGCTAAAACCGTTGTAATCGCTAACCGCGAAAACTACTGAACCGATTTTGTTGAAATTTTGCACACTGATTCATGATACTTCCTAGATGGTTTTAGTATAGTTTTTATCTTAAAAATTTAATAACA
Organism: Copidosoma floridanum; assembly: GCF_000648655.2. The sequence goes on from NW_019379679.1 coordinate 124,743, forward strand.
ATAGCAATGAATGAGCTCAAAGTTTTGCAAAAACACGCCAGCTTTTCAATTCAGTTCAGTAAAATCCGCTAGGTGGCGTTGACATAAAATCAAGGCTACCTGCAATTGAATTGAATAAGTGTGGTTATAATAGGATGGAGCGTCTCCATAGCGTTGTAGTCGAGCTTCGGCAATTTAACAAGCTGTATAGAGAATGCTGATGACAGTCTTGCAGCTGGGTATCTCGGTTACGGACGACATTCTTATCTGAGGGGGAAGGGACCTAGGTGTCCATTCACTTTGAATCTCGACGAGTGCGATCAAAAAAAAAAATTTATTTCAGCCAATGCTGTCACTGCCACAATACCAGGAGACATATCTAGCCAGAGCACAGTCTGCACCAATTCTTCAGAGTTGTGTGGCAGTCCCACCATCCCACCTGGTGCAGTTAAAGAATTTGTGGCTACAAATGTAAGCAAGGGAAAACAGCTCTGAGGGGCACGGGCAGCCACAACGGCTACCTTCTTGGTATTCGCGTCCCCAATGCGCTTACCCACATGTTCCCGTCTAACGATGAGCGGTTAGTTATCCGGGGAACGACCCGAGACGAGATATTCTTTGGTCAGCGGCGTACCTCCCTCCATCACAGTCTCCGTACATTGAGACTCCCAGGGTAAGAATCAAGCAACCCGTAGCCAGCTCTTCATCATCAGAAATAATAATAAAGAATAGCCTAGAAGTTTCACCACTGGCGCTTTTTAGGGCCATTATAAGTATTTACCTTCCCTACTTAACCATCAATTTCATCGGTTCTTTTTAGGATTCACCTAAGTATAAACTACCTTGCCAACAAATACATTTTTATTACCATTTCCGAAAGTGATTCGTCGACTAAAATACTATATTAACTTAAGACGAGCACTATTAAACCAAGTCAGCTATTCACTAGCAGACGTCACCTGCGGAGTTGTTCTTCGCAAGGCTGGAAAACTTGGTGAGCGACGACCCTATACTACCCTCTCGACTCTAAGTATTCAACCAGAAATCATTGATCCTCTTCAAGGTCTGCAAACCTATAACAGCTATAAAGGAAAAAAAACTTAAGCCAACGGGACAGCCTCCATTGGTTAAGTATCACTAACCAATCTCCCCATCTAAGATCACCAAAACAACTGAATCTGCAAATAAAAAAGGTGCTTTAGACACCAACGTCTTCGACGTTATACCGGGAGACGTTGGGAAAGAGCACTACAACTAACCCCAAAGTTTTGGACTTTGTAATTTTTCTCCCGATCAGTCTGGGTCTTCAACAGCAAGTCAGAGAGGATCACCCTGAGGTATCCAGGCAATCACAATTGCTGTTAACTGAAGTCAAGAAAGAGTTTACTTAATAAGCTCACCGGTCTTTTTTAGGGCCATCGGACGTCAAACTACCTTGCCAACAAATATATTACAGCTTAACAAAGTTGACAGAAAACAGCTTTTAGGGGTCACAAAAATTTTAAGCATGCCAAAAGTCGCAAGAGGGTGAATTGGAAGAAGAACTTCAAGTGTATCTAATAAATACAATTTTACTTAGGCGTCAAGAAACTGTTGCAGAAAATTTATTGAGATTGAAACAGCAGCGTCAAAATTGACAACTAAAGAGTCCATTACGTAAGGGATCAGCTTTTCATTGTACCCTCACAGCAATCTCTGAAATCTTTAAAGATCCTACTTCAGATTTTTTAATGAGTAGAAAATGTATTTGTGTTTTTGGGGCAATAAAAATGTAAGGTTTAAAGTCCAGGACTTTGTTGCTCTGGTAATAAAGTTGTGAGATATAAGAAAAAAATTTTTTTTTTAATAAAAATTTTTTGGGGGTTTAAAATCTTAACAGCTTTAAAAAATAGCTTTGTAAATCACACGGGAGAAACTGTAAATCAACGGCTTCTTATGGCCACCGATTATTTTATGGCATAAAAAACGCACGGTACTTTTCAGCACAATTATTTTTTTGAATTTTCACACCTTATTATTTGTTTTATTTAGTAAGTCTCGGGTGAAGCCAAGACGGGGGGCTGCTAGTTTACCAATATTTCTCAGATGCAAGTTTACTTATTCTGAAGGAGGCTCCCTTGCGCTAGTGTCACCGAATGAGATGTATGTCAATAAATAGTTTCGATTACGCCGAATTTAACTGTGTCCTTATTTACACCCTTTATTGAACAAAATCTGGAGAAATTAACGCTTAAAGTTCGCTCTTAATATGAGTAAACATGAGTAAGCTCACTTTTTCTGCTACAAGATAGTCAGTGAAGCTACCATATTATTTGGCGGGTGCTGCGTAATTCAAATTTAAATGTTATTCAAGTTTAATGACGGCTTACATTTTTAATTTTATTAACTTCATAATATTGATAAATTGTGAAAAAATTTGGGAGATACTCAATGTCTAGAAAAATAAATTATAATACTGAAGTTAACAAGGTCAGTTGTATTGAATTGCACTACTTGTCACATTTTAGAAAAAATATAACATGTACATTTATGTTGGTATCCCTACCAACTACTTCAGTTTCTATCTATCTCAATTTGGGTTGGCATCCCTACAGGAGGGAGCCTCCTTATATCCTATATCTGCTCAGCACTGTTACTTATTTGGCTTTTGTTTGTTTCTTTGTTTGCTTCAACTATGTATTAACTACTGTATTTATTTAGCAAATAAAAACTTTCTGAAAAAAACAGTTTGATTCCCAATAATTGCAAATTTTTCGGCCAAGAACCTCTGTAAATTTTCACATGTGCTTTTTCACTACGCAATGCTTCTCAAAGAGGGGATAGGCAAACGTCTCGCAGCAAAATTGCCTACTCTTTAAAGTTGAGTCAGTCAAACTTTACTGCAAATCAGTATAATGTCGTTTACTTATCACAAAAAGTAAACGACTTTTTACTTATAATTAGTCAATATTGACTAATTTGACTGATCTAACTATAGAGAGTAATTTCTTCCTACCCCCTCTCAGTATGTATTACCAACTACGAAAAAATGAAGATATCCTGTTTTGTTATGATTTTATTTATTTTTTCATTTGTCTTAGGAAAATATTCCTCGAGTAGAGAAAAAAGTCACTTTAAGTTAATAATTTAATTAAAAGAGTTCTATAGCATCATGAGTACTGTAATAATACACAATGGCTTCGAATGTGAGTAATTAATAGCCTTAACCTATAAAAATTGTTGTTTTTATTAATTATAGTCTTGTTTGCAATTCAACAGATGAGCACTCTGTCATAGCAATGACAAGGGATCTATCTAGTGTTTCACACTACTCCGTTGCAGTAAATTTATCAGATTTACCAAAAGAATTCACTAAAATAAAAGCCCACCAACAAACATTATTTGCTAATCTTTTAAATACCATTGACGACTGCAAAAAACTTGTGAGCTTCGCAAAAGAGAACGACTTATCTTCTCACGTATGGCTTTTGTTGTTCTCGCCAGCAATGACTCAGGATGTACAGAATGTCTGTCAGTATCCAAAAGAAAATTATTTAAAAGTTAATTACGCAAGTCACGTGCTAGTAAAGTGAGGTAAGGATTCAATTATAAGGGAATGGTGTGCTACAGAACCGACGGCTGCATTACTGACACCATCATTCCTCGAGTGGAGAGAGGGAAATGAATTAATGTATATACAAATAAAGTTACTTTTGCAATGCACAGCATGGGCACTATGGGCACAGCTGTTTTCTTACAAAACGACATTCAATGTCAGAAGCTGACCCAGATAATTTACAGGTATTTTACTTGTACGAAACTAAGTCAATTACTTAAGGTAACTTACCTATCCACTACTGCCCACCACTGCAGACACGCAATGATCGGCACAATGATCGTATCAACGACCATCATGCTTAATATGTGAGAAAGGCACCCCCTTTCACAAAAATACAACTACTTTCTGTTAAAAAAGAAGAAGAAAAACTTACTATTCGCAACTTACATTTAAATATTTTACAGTAAGATAATTACCCTAAATTAAAATTATAAGGGCGATGAAATTCACTTAAACATCTAATCAAACACGAGTTAAAAACATAAAATCTACAGTAAGCAATAGCTATATATAAAATTGTTCACCACGATAAATTTTGGGAGCAATATCAATAACTTTTTTAACTAAGTCATCCGATTTTTCCCATTTTGCGCATGCATGATTTACCAAGTTATCTCTTACTCTAATGATTTTGCAACTCTCTCGAAATAGCCCGAATTTCTAATTTTTTAATACGTGAAGAAACATGAAGAAGAAAAGCTGTGGCCATTTTCCCTCTTCCTGCCTTAGAGATGTCAAGAGAAAGAGATGCAGAAAGAGTCAATATATAGGTACTGCTGTCTCTAGTATAGCTAACAGAATTTTCGAATCCCTAGGGAATGGTCAGCTGACTGTCTATCGTATTAGTAACTGGGGTTCTATTAATTGTGAAGGTGCATAAGAGCAAAACTCCAACTTTATCTACTGCACATGCGCAGAAGTAAATAATACGTCTTGAAGTGCAATCTTTCGTCCAGCAAAAAGTAAAGTGTCGAAAAGTCGCCAACAATGACGGCTCACGCAATGCACGTACAGACACGTACGAACTATTAGATCAGTGCAAGCGATGTTAGTTGGTTTTTAGACTTTTACGCAGTATTCAGGCACTGATTAAAATTTGATTAAAATTGCCAAATCTGCGCAAATTTATTTTTAAAAATGTCTATTTATCCATCCTTTGAAGCTGAAATGACACAAAACTGTAATTTTAAATGTGATTATAAGATACCTGATGACGAAAGCAGTCAACCCATTCATTCCAGCAATACATTGAGTCCGCCAATACATCTGAAAGTTAATAAATCCAGTACTACAATCGACCTAAATGATAAGGTATAATAAGGGCAGTTAATTTTTGTATTTTGTTGAGTTAGTTAAAATGTTGTGATACTCCATTTTTTTTAAGAATAAATTTGTGAAGCAGCTGGATTGCAGGCTATTCACCTCAAGTGAAATTATTGTTAAGGTTAGTACTAATTTAATTTTTTCATTGGATTAGCACGAGATTATTCCACAATGGGTGAATAAGTTTTGTCCGAATTTGATAATTTGTAATGTCAAGTGTATCTAAAAAATATTTAAATTAATAATTATTAGGTTTTTTCACCCAAAAACATTGCATTTATTAAATAAAATTCATTATTTTTATAGGTTATTGATCGAAAAATTATAGTCGAGGCACAACAGGAAGCACAACACGAGGGTGAAAATGGTCCTTTAAGCTTGAATAAGACGTTTTTTAACGTCTCTGACTCATATGATTTGAAAAAGGCCGAGGCATTGCTTGGTTTAGACAAAGTCTTAACTTTGTATGCTCCTCGAAAGGACAAAAAAACAGTTGATGCAGAAAGTCCTAGCAACATCGAAGAAAATTATAAATCACTTATCAATGTAGAAAAGAAGATTTTAAAAAGAGAATTAATAAAAAAATGTGGATTAATCATTTGATTTACTGAAAGTTAAAAACGAATTTTTTTTATTATGTGAAGTGTCTTTTAATAGCTTAAATGCCATTAAATGTTATATACTTTCAGCAGATGTAAAATATTAATTGATCCATAAGTTATTGTAAGCTGTTGAGTTTTAATCTAAATAGAAAGTTTATGTTTTTCTAATGAGAAGATTAATTTTTTTGTACAAAAAATAAATTGATTACATGTTAACTCGTGCAAAATATTTAGGTAGTTTTGCAATTTTATGCTTTGAATAAAAATTGCTGTTAACAAAATTTAGAAAAATAAACACATAAAAAATAAAAAGTTTTTGTCAACCAGAAAAGTTTGGAACTATCAGCATTCAATTTGAATTAATTAGGTTGTGACATAATAATGGGTAGCAAATGTTCTTTGCTTAAAATTTTAAATTAATATGATGATAAATAAAATAATAATGAAGAGTAAAGGAATACTTTTGCACATAATTTAAGAAAAAAGAGAAACGATATAAATTTAAAAATAAAGATATTAGAACAGATTGATAGTTTTAAAGTACTTGTTAAATCATTTTTAACTTGCTTATCATCATTACACTATTACACACGTTAGAGAAAATACTGGTATTGAAAGAACTTTATTTTAACGGACTCTGGTCATTTATAGTTACCTATAAGTAAATAACATTTAAAGTTACAGCGTCAGAAAAATTTTCAGTACTAAATTTTACTCACCGAAAACAAATCTTACTATTTTTAGAAAAAATTTTTGTTTGCTATGTGACATCTAGGAGACAAAAATTTCTATCATTTTCATCTCATAAAACGACTTGGCTTACAGTAAAAAACTAACAAGATTAAAAAATTACGAAATAACGAGTTTATGCTATGATCGTTACTTGACTCATACCCTTGCTTATGTTTTGTTTTTATTAATTTGTTAATTTTACTTTATGTACTTGGGTTTAGTATACATAATTTGTTTACAAAAGAGCTTATACCTCTCAATTGAGATAGTTAATAAAACTCCCTTACAACTTGTACTTTTTGAAGTCAGCTTGTACTTTCGGTTTAGTCGAAATAAAATGTATGAAAAAGGAATTTAGTCATTTACTTGTTAAATATTCACGTTTGAAGAAATACACTCTAAAGAGGAGATCTGAGAAAATTTCATGATTTTTTTTTTAAGGTTGTGTAGGGTTTTATAAAAAATTATGTGTTATCGTTCAACTATGGATGTAAGACATGAATAACTAACAAATTAGTAGTTAAATTATTAAATAAACATTCTGTATGATAAACGAACTACTTAATGTTAACAGACGTAAGCTATGAACTAAAGAACAATTTAAAATAATATTTATTAAAAAATTGGTGTAGAATAACGATCGTGTAGCAAGAATTCAACAAATTTTTTAATTATCATGTGTACCAACAATATTTTAATATTTTGTACATTTTTTGTTGTGAATCAGCAAAACAACGTATAAAATCTTTTTTTTGTCAAATTTTAAATCATTTTATTTGTTTATTCAATAGTTAACAAACCTATAAGGTTTTCAAATAGATCCACAAGTTTTTTTTTCTAATAACACAAGATGAAAAATCAATTATTGTTTGTATACAGTTCAAAAGAATTTATTTTCAATTTTGTGGTTACTTAAAAAAAAAATGACAAATTGTATAATCTTATTTATTTGTTGTAAAAATAACAAATTATTGATTACTTAATAAATATTTGATATCCACAAAAAAAGCTGCTCTAAAATATACTAATTTCTGAGCTCAAAAAAAAAAATTCAATTAAGTAAATTAGGTTATTAAATAATTTACTTATCAATGCAAGTTACAATCAAATCAAATTAGTTAATAAACTGTAAAAGAATATTTACATTAAAAATAAGTTACAAACTGTACCATAACAAGAAGTAATTAAACTACTCACATTGAAACCATACGAAGTAGAACAGGAGAAACTCAGTTTGGATGTAAGAGATGGAAGGTTCAAATCTATTTGAATATAGTTTTTTTTTTTTTTTCAGAATGGGTTAAAGAAAAAGAAAAAATATGCAATCAAATTCAAAATGTGTGCTGTGTGCTATGGCATCTGGTGGTGTGGGGTAGGGAAAATGCATGGGTCAGTATGGTGAGGGGGACGGCCAAAGGGTGAGTAACATGCAATATCCACTTCCATCACACTTTTTCTCAAGGCTAGAAATCTGATATCGCTAATGCAGTATAATAATGACTAAGACTTTTTTCAGCTTTTGCTATATCAGAGGCCTTGTTTCCTTACAATTTTTAGCTTTAATGGCTCGGTGTGCGAGTCTTTCGTGCGGGCTATTCACGTGAAATCTGTAAGATTCTTAACCTCACTCACTAGGTACGTAACTATCTATGCGATGATTCCGTAAAAGGAACCATGTTTTATGTATATTACCAACACTATGTAGTCAGTTATTTAATAATGTAAGAAATCTTTTTCTAGAAGGGATTATTAATTTTTTTTTGTTTCAGCGTCTTTAAAAAAAAAAAAAAAAAAACGGGTTACGTCACTTGTGATGCACCGCAGAAGTGAGAACTTCGAAAACATGTAAGTAGTTACGTTTTAATGTCTGATTAACATATACACTCATACTAACCGTCCTTCAAAGCGTTGCAATTCCTAAATTGCAATTACAATTTTCACAACTAGTAGGATAGGATTGTGTTGGCAAATAAGAAGTTTTTCTAGTACTTAATATATAATTAGTGTGAAGCTTAAGTTTGACTTTAATGATGATTTGCATTTCTGTGTTGAATATCGGTTTAAAGGGGTAGGGGGGGGGGAAGAGTATCAAAATGTTCAATAAATACACACTAAAAGTAAGTTTTGACTGCCATTGTTACAGTGTTTTAATTCGTGAATATAAAAATGCCCTATTTGGTACTCATTTATTGAAAGTACTAAATAAATTTGGGATAGTTATGCTTAAAGAGAATCAGGTAGTAGTTGAAATTTAAATAAATGCGTTAAATAAGTAAACTAGATGTGATTTGTGCATGAGAATTTCACTATAATGATGGTAAGTCATTGACACGGAGCTTGCAATATACACCGTGTATCGAAAATGGGTATGAAAAACTATACTACGCGATAAAGCTCGTCAAGACTGATAGAAAAGCTCTTTACAAAATTTTGATTTGATGAGCATTCTACGAGGTATTGACAAATTAACATTAATAATTTCGTCAAATCACAGAGCGCTTGACATCGGGGGGCCGCTGCTTGGGCGCACGCATTCGCAAGATCTTACAAAGTTGACCGCAACGATGATCTTAATCCTACACGAGAGTACTCGTCGCGATGGAAATAATTAGGCTGCTGCTTTTAACGTCGGAACCCAAGTCGACGGTACTTTCTTTCTTGCTCCTCCTTGATTCACTTTTTAGGCGAGTTTACAGTGGCCTGGTTTGATCGAGCTTTTCTCACACAGCTTAATCACCGAACTAAGTCTTACATTTGCTTGAAATGCACGCTTTTAACACGTAGCTTAATCACTGAACTAAGTCTTACATCCGCTTAAAAAACGCAACAGAACTCACTCTTCAACCTGTATAGTCACTTTGGAGCACTTGATAAAAGAGAATAGGCAATTATTGGTATGGGCAAGGAGTTTTTATACTCTTGCATTTAAAGAGGACACGTCAAGTTGGGGATTCGAATGATCAATCAGAGCTCAACCCAATTACTCTCAATTTACACAAGCATAAACGTGGTGCAACAGCTATACCACGAACAATGGTAAAAATCACTGATCTCTTGGATTTTACATTTGGTACAGTTGATGTTGAGACTGTGCACGACATTCGCTGTGGATCATTCTCAGTAATAAATGTTTAAACTGCTGATTGTTTTCATTCTTGCGGACATTTAGTGCAAATTGATTTTGTAAGATAAGCGCTATATACGATTATTTGGAGATTGCACGCGCAGTTTGAGTTTTGTGACGGCAGCTCTTTTCAAAGGTAGTAAGTTATATGTCACTAGACTGCAGAAGTAGCTATACAGCTCAATGATTAACAATCGCTGAGCATTCGCTTTTCATAAGTTTTTAACGGAGCTGTGTATTTCGAAATAATCAATATTAAGTATATGACATGGGATGTCACATTGACAAAAACACCTTATACGTTTTAAGTGTTTATTTTTACAAATTTTGTTAATGGCAATTATCATTTAAAACATAGAATATCAGAACTACTTGAATAATTTCCACGGGTTTACATATAATAAATAAAGTAACTTCCACACGATAAAGTTAATCTAATCTTAAGAAACACATTAACCATATCTATTTGTATTTAAAACCTACAGCATATGATCACTTATAAATCGATGAATAATTTATATCAGCTGAAAGTGACTTACATTTAATGTCAATTGAAGTTTCTAAGAACACTTTATATAATTAAAAAATGTTTATTTTTAATTCTCAGTAAATAAAATGATTTATTCACATTTTTTTATTAATTTTCTTTTTGAACTTATTTTTCTACATTGATAAGTGATTTATTTAACACTTTTATAGATTTTCTAAGGATTTTCTTCATCAACTGCTTTTTTGTTCTTTCGAGGAGCATACAAAGTTAATGTTTTGTCCAAACCAAGCAATGCCTCGACCTTTTCCAAATCATATGAGTCAGAGACATTATGAAACGTCATATTCAAGCTTGAAGGACCATCTTCACCCTCGCGCTGCTCTTTCTGTTCTGCTTTAACTATAATGTCTCGACCATTAACCTATAAAAATATTACAATTTATTTAAGAAATGCAATGTTTGTGGGTTATAAAATCTGACGATTATTTACTGGGCGATTTTTTAGATATACTTGACATAATTAATTGTTAAACTTGGGCGACACTTATTCACTCATTGTTGAATAACCTCGTGCTAATACAATGAAAAAATTTAATCAGTACTCAATTAATTTACTTAATTTTAAGAAATATAAGCTGACTCAATGTGTTGCAGGAAGTATCGGATGGACTGCTTGCATCATTAACGGAATCAGGCATTTCAAATGGTCGGATTTTCATAATCTTTATATATTACCTTACCAGGTTGTCAATCTTCACTCATATTTTTAATATAGTTAAGTAGATTTGGCAATTTTAATCGAATTTTATTTAGTACCTCAATACTCCGTTAAAGTCTAAGAACCAACCAACGTCGCTTGCACTGATCCAAAACGTTCGTACGTGCCTGTACGAGCATCAAGGGTGACTCCATTGTTGGTGAGTTATCGCCACTTTGCTTCTTACAGGACAAAAGTTTGCACTCCAGGATGTATATAAAATTCAAATAATTTATTTGTTATCAAAGTGAATAAATTTTTTCGTTGTTTAGAATTGAATCATTAAAAAAATGATGTATACCTTTTTTCTCTAAACATAACGGAGAGTTCTAAAAAACACTCTGACATACCACAATAGTGCCTTCGGGGTGGTGTGGAAATTTACTAATAAATATATAACTAATGCTTAACGATGTCGATCAAAAAGTCTTCTTCCTTAGGAAATTCTGGGCACCAACCTCTCCCCTCTAACAGATGAAATTTAAAGACTCTCCTTGTAAGTTAGAACAGTAGGTGGTTGGCGCAGTGAGCGCGCATGGGGGCGAAATATGTATATAACATTATTATAAAATGCCTAGAAAAAGAGTGTCACCCTTACCATACTTTGGTATCAACAGTTTTTTCTTATAGTACATCACACTACGAGTAAAATGAGCCCAGATTCAAGGATATGCCTCAAGAAATTTTTTTAATGAAAATGGGAGACCAAAACGGGATATTTTTTGTAGATTTTCTTGTATAAAAAAAAAAACATAACAATTAAATGTAAAAAAATACCTGTGCATCTACAAATAAATAAATGTGACGATCTTATAAAACACAGCTGCGTGGTAGAAGCAGAATGTATATGACTAGCTACTACGCGTAGACATGTAACAGACACTGTTTTATGAGAAAAAACTTTTACGTATCTCAAAAAAGATTATGCTACGCTGTTGTTTAAATAAAGTCTTTTTTAAGAATGACGTTTTCTCTCTTTTTCGTTTTAAATTGAAAATAAAATCTGTTACTATGCCAACGAAAAATCGAAAAAAAAAAGAAAGTAAAATCGGTTATATTCGAACGTCCCCTGGTGTCCGTCCGCAAAAGGGGAAGGAATCCCCTACTACTTCTACCCCTTTTTCCCCGTAAATACACTTACAGAATAAGTTCATAGTAGGAAATTCGGGTCTGAATGATACCACCTCTTCCATCGTCAAACACGCAATCATCGACACAATGGTCGTATCATCGAGCATCATGCTTGACATATCAAAAAGCAACTCCACTCACGAAAATACAACTACTTCATTATTAAAAAAAAGAAGAGGAAAAACTCACAATTCAATCGCTTATTATTAACTACTCTTGTTGGGAACACAGAAAAAAAATGCAAGGTTATAAAGAGTGTACGCAGTATTTATGCGTGACATGATAGAAAAAAAGTTTGACTTTTTTGTTACACAATAATAACGTTTCTACTAAATTATTATGAAGTTTAAGATAAAAAATTAGAGATTAAGGACATGGAAATAAAAAGTTTCATAAATGTGTGGGTACTTTCTTTTGTGGCCTTTTCTGACAAAGAATAGAGAGAGTACGCCCATGGAATTCCAAAAAAATCTGTCGGTTTTAAAACTCCAGCCATCCCGAGTAATGTGACATAAAGAACTTCGTTCTAAAAACTTAATAATTCATTCATGCAGGTATTTTGAATGCTTAAAGTAAATGCTTTTTTTCCATTTTTATATAATGTTTTATCAATATTGGTTACTCCATAATCCTCACTGGCTTTTGATCAATCACAGACGTTGGTGTAATATACACATTAAATATAAATTTTCCACATTTTGCTGATATTTTCAATACATCATGACGCTTTAAGTGAAAACCAACAGTCTCTATGTCAAAAAAAATTATAGAGACATTTTTTATTTAAGAAACTTTTATAATCATCACATTCTGAAATATAACATTTAAAATATGGTGATTTCTAAAACAGTGACATATGACTAGTGTACGTTTGTCCTTCTGACTTTTCTTTTCTATAACGCAACTGAGCTTTATCACAGTTTTTTTGTATTCACTTTTTTTTTAAAATTCTTGAGTGTTAACTAGAGCTTTTCTTTTTAAGTGAGTCGTATTGCGTACATCAATATGTCGCGATCGTTGTGGATTATAAGAAACATTTATGTTATTGAGTGTTTGTAAAACGTAACGTTTACCCTTATTTTTTTGAGCTATAGTACAAGCAAATCTAAATGGTAAATATATAATTATTTTATTATGTATGTAAATGAAACGATGAGAAATAAGATATTTTACTATTAAAAAGTGGGTACTATACCTCCAGTCCNGTAAAACATAATGTTCACCCTCATTTTTTTGAGCTATAGTACAAGCAAGTCTGAAATGGTAAATATACAATCATTTTATTATGTATGTAAATGAAACGATGAGAAATTTTACCATTAAAAAGTGGGTTATATACCTCCAGTTAGCACTTTCTGACTTGCTATAACAAATTCTTTTTGGAGCTTTGTTAGCCATCGTATTGTTTAAACTTTTATTCCCTTACTTGAACTTGCCATTCTAAACTTTTCAGCATTTTCTGCTAATTTATCAAATAGCTTCTTGAGTTCTGCAAATAGCGTAAGGTTGCCAAACTTTACAGTGTGAACGTGATTGTCGTTTTCTTTATTGGCAGAACACCTGGTACCACATTTATCGTGTTGACCAAAAACATGATGCGGAATTGACTTTAGACTTTCCCTTAAGTTATCAACATTTCCCACGTTTTGTGTCACTGTGTAAGTAAAGCATTTTTTAAGAAAATTAATTAATTCGGAATTTGGCTCTTCATCTGGATCATGAGTCTGAGATTTTTTGAGCTCATATAGTGCATTTTTCACCCCTTTTGACATGTGGTTCATATCAGATTGCTTTATAATACCAAAACAACCAGCTTTTNTTTTTAAGAAAATTAATTAATTCGGAATTTGGCTCTTCATCTGGATCATGAGTCTGAGATTTTTTGAGCTCATATAGTGCATTTTTCACCCCTTTTGACATGTGGTTCATATCAGATTGCTTTATAATACCAAAACAACCAGCTTTTCTCAATTCTGACATACATCCAGCATCATTTTACTCAGCGAAGTAAAATATTTATATTTTTAGGAAATAGTTTTTTTTTGTTTCTTAGTTTGTAGAGACAAAAGTTTCTATCACTTATATTTCATAAAACAACTTGGTTTGCAATCAATAACTTAAGAGATTAAAAAATTATCAAATAACGAGTTTATTCTACATGATCGTTATTTGACCCATACCCTTGATCATGTTTTGTATTCATGAGTTTGTTAATTTTACTTTATGAACTTGCATCTAGTGTACATAATTTGTTTGAAAAAGCTTGTACTTTTAATTTGGTCAATGAATAATGTATGAAAAAGAGATAAGGTCATTTAGTTGTAAATTATTTACCATATTAAGAACATACTCTGAAGAAAAGAACTGAAAGAATTTAACGATTTTTTTTTTTGTTATAAGTTTGTGTCTGCTTTTATTGAAAATTATATAATATTTTTAAACTATGGACGCTAGACCTTGATAACTAACAAATTTGTAGTAATATCATCAAATAAATAATCTGTATTATTAATTAATTTCTCAATACCAAGAGATATAAACTATGAGCTCCAAGAGAATCAAAAATACTATTTTTTTTTAAAATTGGTGTAGAGTAACGATCGTGTATCGAGAATTTGACAAATTTTTTTATTTTTTCACTATTCTGATGTGTACCAACAGTTTTTTACACATTTTTTGTTTTAAATGAGCAAAACAACATGTGAAATCTATTTTTTTAATGACCCACATGCAGGTAACGACAGTTTTTGCTTCGGTCTTTAAATACGTTTATTGGCATTCGTACTATATACATATCGCAATTCTGCTTCGGTGTACTTCCCCCAAAGCTAACGTCACCTGCCTTATGGGGTACTTAACTAAATTTATATGCCTCAAAAGTTGAAGACAAAAAAAGGCCTGCCTTGACTTTCAATACATAAAGAGATATATTCTACATTCTCTGGTTTTGCCTCAGTTTGGGTAGACATCCAAACATAATCTCTCAAATCGTATCTGTAACTGGCTTAACAGCAGAACTAGCAGAAGCCAAGTATTATACATACCGTTTTACATACTGTCTGACTGTCCAACAGATGGTGCGCCAAATAAAAATCATAGACATAGGTATCGTTTATTGAAAAAAAACTTGGGCTTTTCATGTCCTTGCTCTTTACAAACAGTCAAATAGTTAAAATAATATTTATACGCAAAAATTTTATTAGAAGTAATTGAAGAATAAACGAACTTACCTGTAAGTGAAGTTCAATCTAAATTATATGAGGAGCCTTGTTCGAAGAGATTACATTCTAGTACTCCTTTCATCCGCCAGAGGTCACAACGTTTAGAGTTTAAAAAATTGGTGGAGGATATCGTACGTAGACGGAGGATCGCTCTTACTGGTTCGAGTTCTTATAAACTGTGATTGAGTTTTTGTAGCAGTGAAAGAGTCGTAAAAGCGGCCGACAATTGTCGGTTTTCCTCTTTTGCAATCTACCATATGGGTGGAATTTTCCACCCGGGCCCTAGTTCCCCAGTTCAAGCAAAATAAAAACTTAACCTCAATTCTGGTTTACGCCAAAGGGTGATACCCGCTTGCGGGTACTAGAAAAGGATGGATAGGGACCCGGGGGACCCCGGAGGCGGCGAGGACATACCTCAAAGTCGACTGGAGTTTGACATGGAGTACAGCGAGGACGTCGGGAGAGAAAAGCTGCTCACTGAACCTGCAAGAGTAAAGACAATCGGAACGGAAAATAAGAAAAGATTCAGAGAAAAACAATCCTCCGAAGCAACTCCTCCAACTAAAAATATCAAGACCTCAGTCAGCCAGAGCGGTACTGCAACTCGTGCCGGCGGCATTACGGACTCCGTTTCCAGAGAATCGATGCTATTCACCTCCGCAAATGTAAGTCCATTTGGTGTGTGGGTAAAATACAATTCCAATAATGAAAGCAGTCGTAGACTTAGCAGGTTCAACGTAGCCAATGTCCTGTACAATAAATTTAACTACTTAGACATGACCGACAAAGGAGCAGGCCAGGTAGAAATTTTATTCAATGACATAAACGAGGCAAATGGACTTCTGAGCGACAAAGAAATTTTATATTCGCACAACATGTCTGCGATTATCCCCGTCTACAGACAAGTCAGAAAAGGTCTCATAAGAGGTATACCAACTGATATTTCGAATGATTCCATTTTACAGAACATCAGGAGTGAAGTCAAGGTAACAAGCGTGAGAAGACTTACCAGACTCAATAAGCTAGCAAAAGGAGAAGACGACAAGTGGATACCATGCGAAACGATGGAAGTTACCTTCCAGGGCGACCGTATGCCAAACAACATTTACGTGCTTGGTATATCCGCTGCAGTCTCTCCATATGTCAGGAATCCGAGGCTCTGCTTCAACTGCTTAAGGTATGGACATACTAGTACGCACTGCAAAGGTAAAACCGCCTGTATTCAATGCCACTCGACCAAAGAAGAAAACCACCAATGCACGCATGGTATACCTTGGTGCAATTTCTGTAAATCTAATCACAAGTGCACAGAAACCAAAATATGTGGGGAATACAAGAACCAGCAGGCTATCCAAATCTACATGGCATATAACAATATGCCATACACTGAAGCCAGGAAGGTCGTATTAAGTAGATTCAGTAGTTACCACCGCAAAGCAGATGATTTCCCTGTTTTAAGAGAAAAAGCTCTGTCAAAAGTTTTTGGAAATCTGGAACCAAACAAGTCGTTTAGCGGTGCAGTCAACAACAGTACAGTTAAAGGCAAGCCGAAAAACACCAACTCTCAAGCGAATGCGACAACAGAAAATAATCAATCTGATCAAAGCACACCCTCACAATTTGTAAATTTAAACCGTCTTTTGTCCAAAGATAAGGAAGTTCTCAGGATGCAAACACTAGGCTCGTTCTCGTTAACGAGGCCACTCAGCCAAGAGAGTGCTAGATCCACAAACCCCACAGATGGCTATTCGAATAGAAAAGAAGCTGACATCAGGATGAGGGAAGATTCCCCCGCCGACGACGAAATATTTCGTGGATTTAACCAAACATCAGCCAGCAACGTCCATTTCAATGAGTCCACAAGGTCTAACCAAAATTCAAGAAACTCAACCTATACCAAAGAAAATCTTTTCAACGAAAATACCAAATATATTGACCCCAAACTTACTGCGACTCAAGACAGACTCAAGAAAAAAATAAGGGACAGAGAAGAAGAAAAAAGCAAAATCAACACCAGGAGCAGAAGCAGAAGCAGAAGCGGAAACATAAACTGAACTTCAAACCGGTTTAACCTTAAGTTTAATACTAATTTTAACTTTACCTAACGTACTCACTTTTTTACTTTTATTCTCCTTAATTTAATTTAATTAAATCTTTTTCTTTCTTAAGCCTTTCTGAAACATGGAAATTTTAAATATTTTACAATGGAATGCCAGGAGTTTAAGAAACAAACTTGACTTTCAATCCCATATCACAAACTTTGACGTTGTGGCTGTGGTTGAAACCTGGTTTCAACCTCAGGATAAATTTAGCATACGAGGTTTTAACACTGTTAGGACTGATAGAAACAGCATTGAAAGAGGTGGTGGTATTGCCTTTTTGATTAAGAACAACTTAATCTTTGACACAGTTGATTTACAGCTTACAAACCAGGGTTTTGAAACCAGTGCTATTCAAATAACTACCAAAGCAGGCCCCCTTCATATTATTGCTTGCTATCGCACCCCCACTAATAACACCTTAACAGCTGAGTGTTGGAATGAATTAATCACTAAAATACAAGGGTTTGAATCCTTTCTATTATTAGGCGACTTTAACGCGCATCACAGCCTTTGGGGAAGTGAGCACAACTGCTCAAATGGTAAAATTATAGCTGATGATTTTGACTTCCAAACACTCTTTTTACTTAACGATGGTAGGCATACGCACATAACTACAACATACAACTCTTGTTCATACTCGAACATTGACCTCTCGTTTATTTCACCCAACTTAGCCACAATATCTCTTTGGAATGTCCTCGATGACACCTGGGGTAGTAACCACTATCCCATACACATCAAACTTAATCAGCTACCTGAATATACCCCTAAAATCGATTACAGATACAATTTTAAAAAACTAAATTGGGAAAAATTTGACGACTTTTTAGAAAGTGAAAAGTCTCACTTTTCCTCCTTGGAATTCTTGAACAAACCTGTTCTAGATAGATACAAAACCTTGGTAGAATTTATTAATAATAGTATTATTAACGCTTTAAATTACAAGTACAGAGACCCGGAATTTACCCAGCAATGCACTCAACGTCTTAATCAAAAAAACAAAAAAAGAAAAAAGCAAGAACCTGTATGGTGGAATGAGGAATGCCAAAAGGTTGTTCGATTAAGAAAAGCTAGTTTAAAATCCCTACAATACCGGTTTAACTTACCCAATTTCATTAACTACAAAAAAAATGCTGCTCAGGCCACAAAAGTGCTAAGAGAAGAAAAGAAAAAATCATTTAGGTTCTTTTGCGAATCGATAAACCGCAACACGCGAATTTCTGACATCTGGTCGAAAATTAGATGTTTCAAAACAGGTCTCAACCGTTCAAATGCGGGATCAAACGAAAACAAAAAGTTCTATGATGAAACGGTTTCATGTCTCACTGACTTATGTTCACCTAAGAAGCACATTGGCAAACCCTTTGACACCTCACTCCTTAATCACTCGTTAGATGATCCCACACATGTCCTTTCCTCTCCTTTTTCATTCGAAGAAATGCAACAGGTTATCAATAACAGTAAGCTTGACTCTGCTCCGGGCATTGATAAAATCACTTACCAAATTATAGCTTACTTACCAGAATTTTATAAGAGAACTCTTTTGGATATTTACAACGACTTATACTGCAAAGGCCTCTTTCCAGAGGACTGGTCATGTTACCTGGTCTCCTTCCTCCCTAAAACCAACGGTAAGGCTAGGCCCATCTCCATGGCTTCCTGCTTACTTAAAATAATGGAGAAAATTATTTGCAACAGATTAATTTGGTGGCTGGAAAGTAACAATTTGCTACCTGATGGACAGAACGGTTTCTGCAAAGGAAGGTCATGTGCAAATAACTTGACTAGATTAACAGCAGATATTCAGAATTCTTTTTATAAAAACAAGTGCACTGTTGCTATCTTTCTCGACATCAAAGGCGCCTTTAATAATGTTATACCTGATATACTCCTCAACGATCTGTACACTATGGGATTACCGCACAGGCTGATCTCTTTTATTAAAAATTTAATCTTTGAAAGATTTCTAATACCACTCAATTCTAAGACCAAAGGTAAATTCCGAGCAGAAATCGGTCTGCCCCAGGGCTTGTGCTCTAGCCCCATTTTGTACGCTCTTTATACCTCGAAGCTCAGTAAACTTATTAATGAACAGGCGACTCTCTTAAGATTTGCTGATGATGAAGTCATATATACCTCACTCGAAACCATCCAAGAATCGCTTGAATTGCTTAGTCCCGAATCAGAAAAAGCGACAAATTTCTTCAAAGAGATAGGACTTGAACTTGCCCCAGAAAAAAGCACCCTTATGATTTTTAGTAAAAAAAAAAATTAAGTTTGATCAATATTCGGTAACTACTAACAACACCAGAATTGAACCATCAAAATCTGTCAAGTTCCTTGGCATGCATTTAGATTACCAACTGAATTGGCAAAAGCAAATTGAATATCTCGTGGCTCGTAGTCACTTCCCTCTCAGTATACTTGGATCCCTTCGCCGCACGTGGTGGGGTAGTGACCCAAAAATTCTTCTTAATCTTTATATTTCTATGTTGAGATCAATCATTGAATATTGTGGTTTTCTCATTTCACCATACTCAAAGAGTCAACTTGGGAGGCTACAAGTAATTCAAAACCGGGCCATCAGACTGGCTATGGGCTATATGAGAAGTACTCCTATTAGTGTTCTCACGTCTGAATCCAAAATTCCGCTGCTGACGCATAGGCTCAAATACCTGGGACAGACTTTTATTCTTAAACTCCTAGCCACCAAAGACAATTCAACCCTCAAAAGCATTGAAAAGTTATTTAACACACAGGAATGTAACGTATACTCTCAAAACTACCAAAAACCATTTATATTAGAATGTTACGAGGATGTTTGGCACCTCGAAGGGATGGTTTGTCAGAACAACACATATATAAAATTTACAACTCCTTTCTCTTTAAACTATTTTACATATCTACCTAACAAAACTTCTGGTTACGAAATCCGCTCCTCTGAATACCCTAATTTGGCATTCAATGAAATCTTCCCTCCAAGCGAAAATATCACTCACATTTTTACAGATGGCTCAAAAATACTAATCAACGACCAACACAAGGTAGGTTTCGGTGTTTGGTCCCCTTGTAACGATTTCGTTTTCTTGGGCAATATTCCCGGGGAGGCATCCATTTTTTCGGCCGAATGTCTGGCACTTATTAAAGCTCTTGAACTAATTATTTCTAAAAATACGGAATCCCGGTATAGAATTTTTACGGACTCACTAAGTGTCCTTACAACTCTACACAACCCTAAAGGTCTTAACTATGAATCCCCACTGATAGTCAAACTCAAAAAACTAATTGTAAGAGCCTTAGAACTTAAAATAAATTTCCAAATTATATGGATTCCCTCACATGTAGGGATAGAGGGCAATGAGATAGTCGACAAAGCAGCAAAAGAAGCAGCTGAACGGGGTCCCCTTCTTAATATCGATATACCCACCATCGATCTTGTCGCTAAATTTAAAAAATTATGTTTTATTAATAATGAGTCAAGCTTGTTTGATATGTTCCAAAGTAAAGGCGTTAATTATTTTAAGTTTTTTCACAAATCCAAAACCAAACCATGGTTCAATGATGTAAATATTACACGTAAGGCTATTGTTTCAATAAATAGAATAAGATCTGGTCACACTTCTCTTAAATGTACATTATATAAATATAATATAGTGCCTTCTAATATGTGTGAATGCGAACAAAGTGTCGAAGATGTTGAACATATATTTTGGCAATGTGATAAATATAAAAAGGAACGTTGTATAATGCTCAGAGATTTATATGCGTATAAAAGGCGTGGTCCCTTCTCAGTCACTAGCCTATTATCTGAATTAAATGTTAATGTTATTAAAATCTTAGCTAACTTTATAAATAATATAAACAAATCGATATCAAATTTAAAATTTAATTTTTCTCTAAAAGGATCTCATAGATTTACTAATTTTGCAACAAGTCTAAGTTATATACTGCAAATGTAAAATGAAAATTTTGTTCTAGCTCACTCCAATGTAAAATACCAGCTAGGTTATTTACGTATTCTTAAGACCAATTTACATGTAACTACCTTATATTGTTATTCTATATGATAAATACCGTATTTTTGTAATATTCACATTTCACAAGAAATGGCAATGTAACAACTTGTTAAAGCCAATAAAAATATATTCAATTCAAAAATACGCAAGTCTGTAAGTCACGCGCGAGAAGTATCTGACTTGTATATGGGTGTCTTGTACCGCGTACGCAGTTTGCGGATGCAGCAACAGTGGGAGAGTCCGCGCACGCAGAACTCAATACCTATGTTGTTACCTTATACCGCGTACGCGGATTGCGGATGCAGCAACAGCTGGACAGTCCACGCACGCGGAGCACCCACTTTAGAGCAGCATCGTACC
>NW_019379679.1:150285-181693 GCF_000648655.2 Copidosoma floridanum
TTTTTGAAGTGAAAACTTCTTATGGCGCGTTGGGCACTTTTGTGGGTGAGCATTTTCAGCCGTTCTCGCGACAGACGAGATTTTACACAGATATACTCCGCGTGTATTCTTATAATATATGTATACTATACGCGCTCTTTGCATGGGCATTCGTTCGTGCTCTCGCGACAGACGAGATTACATACCTATATGTATACTCAGAGTGTATAGGTATGCGAGAGCGCTGCATGCTATACGCAGCAGCGTTGGTCTGAGCATTATTCCACGCTCACAGTTCATGCTTGATCGCACATAGCGCCGCTGCCTGGATCTCACCGCGAACTACTTGGCGCGAGAATTCAAATTCAAAATCGTATGATTTTTTCAGCAGACAGTAGGCGTAGAAATTCAAATTCAAAAGAAATCTTTGTATGTATTGGCTAATTAATACCTAAAAATATTGGATAATGTTGTATGATTACAGAGATCAAGAGGTCCTCTATAAGAGAGAAAAAAGGTGTTTCGTCCCGAGAGCACGCCACGACTCATCAGTAAGGCTGATGACGTGCTCCTTGCCTTAGACACAGAAGAGGTGTGGGCTTAGAGTGACTCGATCGCGCTTATACATAAATCGTGCGAGAATTTCGCCACTTGATGGGAGCGAATATCAGGGGCTTGGCCATCTGGCGGGTAGAGCCTGAAGCGCGAGAGATGTGAGACGCTACATGATTACATACATAAATAGCATACCAAGAATTCTTTCGAATTTAAATTTCCGCGCCTACTGCCTGTTGAAAAATCATACGATTTTGAATTCAAATTCCCCCGCAAAGTAGTTCTCGGTGGGATCCAGTCAGCGGCGCTATGTGCGATCAAGCATGAACTGTGAGCGTGGAATAATGCTCAGACCAACGCTGATACGCAGTCTTTGCATGGGCATTCGTTCGTGCCCTCGCGACAGACGAGATTGAGAGTTTTTTATTTTTTTTATAAATAAATATTAAACAGAAAATTTATTCATTTAAATATTTCATTTGAAACTATTTTGCTCTATAAGATTTAACATAGGAGATTAATGACAATGATGGCAGTACCGTACATGCGCATAGCGAATCTGATTTCTCTAGGATCTCACCCCGTTTGCAGTGATTTACATAGTGAATATGGTTTTACAAAACAATCTGAATTCATCAACTTTCAAAAATTTCCTTATTAATTTATGGCTGGTATTTGCATGGCTGTACACGGTCTTAAATGATCGTATTTCAGCTTTAATGTTAGTAAACCATAGGCTAATAACCCTCATGAGACATATATGTCTTAGATATATCTATGAAACAACAAGAAAATTAACTAATTCAACTGCCGTTAATTAAGGGTACACGAACGCTCTATCTTTATAATCAAGCGAATAAAAAAACGCGTACACGTCGTGACGAGCATGTAGGGATTGTACAAGACTTTCAAGAGTTAGGTAGGAAGTAGGTCTTCGTGAGTCTTTGGGAGGTGTAAATGACTTATAGAGCGTATAGAGGGCGCACCCATCTTGAGAAAGTAGGAAATTTCCTCCACTTATACATTAGTCAAGCGTGTAACCGTTTACCAATGACTTCAGTTCTGTACTTGTAGAACTCTTGAACGAGCCATACATATAAAATAATCAGGCACACACATACATAAGTCTCTCTGCTTATTCCAGCGCCTTCTTACACGACGATATGTATCTTAGGGGTTCGTTCCCTGCTAGAGTATGAGTAGAACTACAACGTCTTCACAATGTATACTGCAGATTAGTCTTAAATGAATGCGTACAGAATGCCTATTTTCACAAGTCCATGCATAAAGTAAGTATACACTTTCTGAGAGTGTGTAAGAATACATGTCATTAGAAGCATGTGAAACCAAGCGTCCTTATACATTGTACACGTCATGCGTGCATGTAAAAAGTCCCATGTCATAAGTATACATGTCATTACGAACATATGAAAACAAAGCGTCCTTATACATTGTACACGTCATGCAAGCATGTAAAAAGTCCCATGTCATAAGAATACATGTCATTACGAGCATGTAAAACCGAACGTCCTTATACATTGTACACGTCATGCGAGCGTGTAAAGAGTCACATGTCATCATCAGTGTACGAAGGAGCATTTTACAGATGCGTGGTGCATATATTTGGAAAAATATTTCTCAACATCTTAGAAACACAGCGAACTAAATTAAACTTATCTAACAACAAAAGGCTCGGTTCTTATTCTAATACAATTAACTGTACATAATTAGAATTTTATATCAGCTGTTGTGAGGAACGCTAATATTTAATGCAACTCCAGTCCTGAGGTTAACCTGTACGTTAAACTTGGGATAAATCAAACAACTTTAATCTGATTTCTTCAAGGGCTCGCCAATGGCGGCCACTAAACTAATTTTTTCTCGATAAGAATTAACATGGCCTTGAGGGATTAGGTGAGGGCAGCACCTGACATGCACCCGGCCAATAGGCCAAAAGTCATGTTACACTGTTGCGTTTACCGCATGGAACTTGTTTCTGAATGCACAAGAAACCGTAGAAAAAATTTTTTTGGTTGAGCCCTATGTCTCCAAATGCATGAGAGACGCTCATTTGGTCAATTAGGAAGGCTTAGTACTTACTTTTCCAATTTATGATTTAGTCAAATACTATATATGTCAGACCCTCTCTCTCACATATATTAAACACGTCATACGTGTAGGTGTAACCTGTCAAAACAGCATTATAGACCGAGACGTAGTCGTCTGCACAATATTTCTGTCTAAATGCACGAAATATCCTGCGAAAAAATCATGACATGATATTGTATGCCTTATCTGTTGTCTATAAATACACAATATAGAAACTTCTGGAAAACGAAAAAACTCTTACTGTGTGATTGAAACGCATAAATACCTAGCTATAGGACACACCAAGTAGACGACAAACTCAACCTCTTCGCCGCTGTCCATGAGTGCACGATAGACAGTGTAAATCTGTAGGCTTTGTCCACCGATGCACAACAGATCACATGTTAGCAGATGCCATAACCAATACCCATCGAACAACTATTTTTCTCACCTTATAAGGAACAACTGCCTTCTTGCTGAAGTTCATCCTCTGATTCAGGGAGTGGAGTAGATAAGCTATGTTGGTTCTAGAACACGGTGGTTCTAGAACAGTTCTCCTCTTTCCCCTCCCTCTGCGGCGTTCCCCTGAGTTCCCCTGCGGCCAATGGGAGAGCGGCATAGTTTTTGCGCGCGCTGCTTGAGTTTGTGTGTGCTATCTGCAGTGCTAGAGCGGCATCCTTTTTTTTTTGCGCACGCTGCTTGAGTTTTGCGCACTACCTGTAGCGCTACTCGAGTTGGGTGCACTGCAATGTGCGTCTGCAGCGGTGGTTTGCGCGCGCTGCTTGAATGTGTAAAATCTTGTGCAGCTTGCGCATGTGATGGTTACATGCATTTTAAGGTAAGCGAGCGCGTTACATGATAATGTAGGATGTGAAGTAGTAGGAAAATAATTGTTAAAAATTTTTTTTGTTTATTTTTGATCAATGACTTTATTTAAAATTGAAAAAAATAATTACATGTACAAACTAGACTCGCAAGATGATTTGTTAAACATCTTATTCTTGAAATACAATACATTTTTCACAGCTCTTCATTATCGTCATCGTCATTGTCATCAACATCAACCCATTCCATATTAAAGTAAAACTTTTTCATTCGCCTGAAATTATGAAGAGCACACATGGATCTGTAGGCTTCGTTGTGATGAGCACAAGTAGTAACTAATCTTGGGAGTTCAAACGGTGGATAGTCTGTCATATCGGTGACTTTAAAACCAAATCTTTTAAGCCACTTTTTTTTCAGATCTCCAATAACAAATATCTTCGTAGCATTTTTAAGATTCTCCCGTAAAATATTTTCTATTTCCGTGTACTCAATTTTTCCCGAGTCCCAGGTTAGTCCATGATAGTAAAGTTCAAGGTATAAATATTTATTTTTATACTTTTGTGGTAATTTTCGCCAAGTAAAGGGTGCTTTAAAAAGAAATACTTGTGCTTCTGCATCGGTAGCACTGAGTGGAAGGATAGCCAATTCTTTGAGCACATAATCATTACCTGGTTTCTTTAAACCTTGCACGTCCACAAAATACTCCATTTTCCACTATTACAATATTTAATTTAATTTTTTTTCATCTTTTCATAATCTTCACTTTTAGGACAAGACCCTTTGTTGGATGAATACTTCTCAACAAAGTTTTTCAACCAAGAATTTTTTTTTGTATTACCATTATCATCGTCTTTAGTTGAAAGTTTTTGATACTTAACATTAGTTGTAAAATTGCTTGAACTCGGTTTATGCGACATATTGATTAAATAAATAAATTTTTCAAACAATTCTACAGTCTTGGTCTTTTGATTTTTCCACAGATTTTGTTTTCTCAATTTTCACATATTTCTTCTCGTTTCTCTTCATAAATTTTTCCTACTCTTCTTGTCGTCGTTTATTTTTAGCTTCTTCTTTACTCCAACTGTTGCTCCGGCCTTTATCCATGATGGCTGAGAATAAACTCATGCTCGCAGAGCCCATGAATCGACTTTATATAGCTTTTACATGAGTTTCTTGACATCCCCACTCATTGGACTATACTGAACGATACGATCGTGTAAAATTAAGCAATAAGCTGATGTATTGGCAGGGAAATTGTTATGCGACTCAAATTCTAGCCTCACATCTACTGGAGCATTTTTTAAAGACTCGTTTTGTTTGGAACAATCGAGAACGATTTAAGGTATTCGATTGAGAAAGTGATGTTTGCCTAATGAAGACGTACAATTTTTGCCATAATATGAATTTTGAAAATTAGCATACATATTATATAGCAATGCATACTGGTTACGCGTAATATCGAGATTAAGATCACCATATGGATAATATTGTGAATTTAAATAGAGTTTCACATTTCTTACATTGCAGTGGTCAAACATACTAGCGTTTACATTTTTCTGATTTTTTCGGTTAGTTTGAAAGGCTAAAATAACATAACGTGGCTTTTCCAACTGATTGGATGTCTTAACCGTCCAGATATACTTTGATGTGCTAGGTAACAGGGAATTTTATGAGAATTTGACATCACCACATAAGGCATAAGCCACTCAAGCTTCAATATTACTATTTTAAAGTCTTCCCAAGTTGCTGCGGCCGCAGGATCAGCAGCATTGGCATTAAGCGGAGTTTGCAACACAGCATTTAAATCGTTTCTTGATCTTGTAAGTATAAGCTCATGTTTTACATTAACAACTATCTTACGATAGTCTTCAGCAAAACCTAAAATCATATTCAGTAGAAGTATTATATCAAAGTAGCCGTTGTTATTAGTAAGACTATCATCTTCTTCTCCAACGCCAAGCCAACCAGCATTTATCACAGATTTATTTTGATCTGGACAAAGTGAAAACCAATTTTTCATCAGGGTTGTTAGTCCAACATTTTTGCACTTATCTACCTCTATAGCATTTATCTCATATCTCATTTCTTCCAATAAGTGACAGATGGCGTTGTTTATCAATGTGGTGTTTGTTACTGCCGTATTTTCATCTGCTTTGACCAATCTTCCGTAAACATGTAGAGAACTTCTGGATGGTAAAAGACACAAGTCTTGATGTTGAATTGAAATGAGAATTTCATCGCTGTTGCCATATGTTGATGATGCATACGGCTGATGAGCATGAATCTCATAGGGGTAAGTGTACCTTATAAGTGTATATCTCCATGCTCTGCCCTATTACCGTGGATTTTGAAAAACTGATGATTACTTGCTCAAAATAAGAAATGTTTCATGTAAAATAATTTTTCAATTTTAATAATCTAAAATGACGTTAATGTAGATGCAATTCAAACAGAAATATTTGTGTATATTTTGAGTAAATAATTATTTTCCACGGTATTCGGTACAACGCGCTCGTTAACTGATTGTGTACGTATTTCCGCGGTGAGCGTACGTAAACATAACCCTATACTTATCCGCGGTAATACGTACACGGTAATAGGTACACAACGACGGTAATACCAGCATACCATTTTTATTCGTTTTAAAAATATTCTACTGCAGTTTTAGCTTCATAAAATTTCTTTTAATATTCCGTAAGAGATTATGTAAGATTTAAAAAAAAAGTATTCCAAAAAATTTTAGTATACCATTTTTTATGGTGTATTTAAGTTGAAATTTTCAGTACGTGCCACGGAGAAAGGTACACTTACCCCTAGTGCGCAATAGATTCGTCAAATGCGACTGGAGACTGAATACTTAGAATCTCATTCATTTTGTATACAACAAAAAAATATCCAATGTAATTTCCACCAGGGCTTTTTATTTTTAGACCGAGACTTTTTATAAACTGAATGTTTTGATGAGTTAGTTTTTGTCGTGTCAATCGTTTTCTTGAATGTCTCGATGCTTTGATGGACTTTTTTCTCTGACGTCTCAACGCTTTGACAGCTCGTTGTTGACTGAGTGCTGGAGTGCATATTGAGCTGCCTTTATGATTTGTTTGATTATTATAAACGATACCCATTATGGAGAAGGTTTTATGTGCAATCTTATAGTTATGATTTCTGCACCAAAATTGACTAAATCACTATCCTGATCTACAATGCGTAGTTGTATATGATCAATGATGCGCTCAATAATCGGTAAATAAATTATTTGTAAAGGAACTTCAATAATTTTATATCCAGGTGGTAAAGCAGGAAAAAATTCATGAATCTTGTGTACTTTGTGGCTGTTTATGTAAGCTCCACTCGTGATGTTGCATTCAACTCTTAATGCGTTTATCTTTAGAATAGCTACAGGTAAGTCTGAAATATGAGTGGTATTATTTTTAAGAACTTTCTGAGTGAAATCTAATAGGCGGCCTATAGAATCTTTAGGTCTAAAATCCATAGTATGACTGCACTTGATAATACTTCGAAGCGTATTATTGTTTGGCTTAATATCGAGAGTTATGTTGTGAGGTTGTAATACCTCAATCAAAAATGACCTTATATCTTCGATCTCATAACTGCCTGTTGGTAATACAATTACTTCATTGCCAACATAAAATTTATTACAATTTTCATCAATATTTGGGATCGAGTTGAATGACAAAAGTTCTACTAAGCCAAGAACGTAGCTGTGTTTTGGCGACAACTCAATCGGTGGAAAATACTGTGCTTCTAAAATAGAATAAGTACCAGAAAGGCTAAGTGTTAATGTTTCTTCCATGGTTGTCAAAGCATAACTAAGAAGTTTCTCTCAATGTAAGAAGGTTATATTTGTTTTAACAGAAACTTTAAGCACAAATGACCGCAGTTGTAGGAGTTTAATTTTTGATATCGCTTATGATTATATTTCACCTTACTAACTTGTAGATACAACATTAAGTCAGTCGGTGGCTGCAGATCTCCAAAACTGTCAAAATACACCAAATAATCCCACGTTTTTGATAAGCCACCCAGTGAGTGCCAGGTCCATTTTTATCATCAAGATTTATTATAGCTGTTTCACAAAACCATGGACCATCAGCAGGTAAATTGTTTCTCATAAATACTCCGCGAAAATGGGGAATTTTTGAGATTTTAGAAAATTTCATCAAATCTATGTTTGTCAAAGCTCGATCTGGTAATTTTATTTTTTTGAGGTTTTTTTTTTTTTTCCTTAAACCTTTTCCAGCGTATGACTTTAAATAGACTTCTAATCCAGTTTTATGCGGTTTGAGATAAAGACCTTTTCCAATGGCGATAGCTTCCATGGTTTGAATATGTCTCTGACTTTCTGCTAGCTGCTTTTTGGCTGATTTAGCAGCATTAATGCTCTTCATAATTCCAGCTATTCCATTGGCTATAGCACCAGTTGCACTCAAACCAGCAAACAATGGAATCAAAGGTAAAGCTCCACCAATTTGAGTAGGAAGACTTAAGATGCGTGGAATCGTAACATACTTTTTACCTCCCGATTTTTTAACTGCACTACGAGCACCTTTCAAAGCGCTACTAATGACATCTCGAGCACTTTTGCTTTTAGCGTTCATGTTTTGGGAGGCCACTTTAATAACTGCACTTAAAGCACTACATTGTTTTTTCTTTGACCTACCCATCCTTTTTTTCCTTTTGTTAATACTCTATTTTTTCTCCTGCTTCAACCCCATACCAAATTTACTTTTAACCTTCATAGCACCGGTCACCAGGGCCGCTGCTGCTCTTTCACCAATACTTGAATCTAAAGCCTTTACTCTTTGGCAAGCCTTCTCAGCTAAAATTTTATCTGCTTCGTGTCTAGCTTTTAAATCTTGTTGATTTTTTGAGTATGCTATATCATGCTCTTTGCACGCCGCGTCTAGCGGATTTACTCCAGGATCCCCTCTAGCAAGACGCTTAGCAAGCTTAGTACCTGGACCGCAGTACTGATAGCCTGGCAAATGAAGTTCTACTGGTAAAGAATTTATGATTTTATTTACAAGACCATGCCCTCTCTTACGATGCATGACGATGATAAGTCTTCAGAGGTTAGATCATGACTAAGCGTTCGAGAAAATAGATAATACATTTATAGTAGACAAATTTGTTGAAAAATAAAGAACTCAAACTATATAAGCGTTGTACTTTTTCATTAAAAGATTAGTTGTAACTGATTATTCATACAGTATAGACATTGAGTTCAAAGAGCAATCCATAAAATTACAAGTTCCTAATTTTTACGCTATTGTAAAACAAGAAAAACGTTCAAACCAACATGGTGAACTACTCCCTGACAGTATACGCGCGGTATTTTGCGGTCCATCTAATTGTGGTAAAACTAATAGCTTATTAGCTTTAATCGTGCATCCCAACGGAGTTAAGTTTGAAAATGTATACGTGTATTCTAAGTCACTAAAACAGCCTAAGTACAAGTTTTTAAAAGAATTATTGGAGCCTATAGAGGGTGTGAAATACTTACCTTTCAGCGAACACGAAACTGTAGTCTCCCCAGATGATGCTTTACCAAATTCTATAATGATTTTTGATGATATAGCTTGTGAAAAACAAAATAATGTAAAGGCTTTTTTCTGCATGGGTAGACACAAAAATGTGGACTGCTTCTATCTTTGCCAGTCATATGCTCAAGTACCAAAGCATCTTGTAAGGGATAATGTTAACTTTTTAGTTTTATTTCGTCAAGATGAAGTTAACTTGAGGCATGTGTATGATGATCATGTAAACTCAGACATGTCATACATTCAATTTAAAAATTTATGATATAATTGCTGGAATGACGATAAACATGGATTTGTTGTTATAAATAAGGATAGGCAAATAAATAATGGTCGCTATAGAAAAGGCTTTGATAATTTTGCTGTACATTTAGGGCATACCTAGCACAATCATTACAGTCTGTTACAAGACATTGGAGCATAATCATCATGTATCAACAAGAGAAAGACGTTCTACGTCAGTTAGTGAAGGCGCGAGAGGCAGTTAAAGAAAAGTACAGACTGTTGAAGTTTGGGAAAAATGAGGCTGAAAAAGTGCTTACTAAAACTTTCAAACCAATTACAGACCCTCTAATGGAAATCGTTGCCGAAACAAAAAAACAAAAAAAAAATAATAGTAATAATTTTGTTACTTACAATTATCTTTATAGTAAAAACGCTGAAGAAAATAATAAAGTTGATAAAGTGAGTCAACAAAAACATAGAGAAAGAATCAGAGAAGGTGATACAACATTTGAGTCTGCCATTAGTGAAAGTGATGATGATTTAAATAATACTATTCTAAACCAATCTATTGATTCTGTTCAAGTCAGTAAGAGTTCATTAAATAATTTTTGTTTACAAATACTTGATAAAAATCAAAAAGATTTATTAGATTTAAAGTATGTTGTGCGAAAAGAAAATGAGGTATACAAGCTTGGTAATTCGCGAATAGACTTTAAAAACAATCAAATCAAAATAAACGATATAAATTACCCAATGAGTGCTGGATTAACGGAGTTACTCATTTAAAAGCATCCTAATGAATCTCTGTTGACACAGGAGGATTTTGAAAAATACTACGTATTATTAAAAATTTCAAACGTTCACAGAAAAGGGTTTAAAAAAAACGGATCTATACGAACCCATTATAGCAATAAGTTTAATAAAATTATTGCTCCAATGTTTGATCTTGTGGTTCATAAAAAAGGTGGTTCGTTGCTACCTCATTATAAAACTGCTCAAATAATGCAACAAGTAGATTATATACACTGGGATGATCCTAATGAATTAGTAGACCGTTTACGCTTATTAATAGCTGAAAAGTCAGCAGGAAATACAAGTCATGACAATGAAATTATATCACTTATCGAAGAGCTTCGTGAGGGAGGATATATATATTGATGTATGTAATTATTGCTTCAGTATCAAAATGAGTGTCGATGTATTCGGTTGAAAATTGGGTAGGACCGGAGGTGGTAGCCATGGTCCTCCTGGTATTGGATACAAACTTACCGTAGATGGACAGTATGACTTAGATAATAAAAGACTGTGCAATGTTGGAACACCAAAACATCCTCAAGATGCAGTAAATTATGCTTACTTGATTGAAGTAGTTAAAAGACTTGAAAAAGAGATAGATAGCTTTCGAATTTTTATGTACAACTTGCAAAAAAAATTCCCATTTATTCAAGCTGATTCAAAAAACTTAAACCTAGATAATTAATACATGGAGCAAATCGTTGAGGAACTCCATAAGGCAGCCAGGCGTAACTATCCTCGCCGAAAATTCAACATACGTGGCTTAGACGAGACTTGGCAAGCATACCTTCTAGAGATGCAGCCTTACGCTCGTGAAAACAAAGGTTATCGGTATATGCTTACTGTAATAGATGTTTTCTCTAAGTACGCATGGGCTGTATCTGTCAAGAAAAAAACTGGTGAAGAAGTAACTGCAGCAATGCATTCGATATTGAAAAAAGGACGAGTGCCCGTAAACATACAAACTGATCGTGGCAAAGAATTCTACAATGCTAACTTTCAAAATCTCATGCAAAAATATAAAATAAATTTATACTTAACTTACAGCAATCTCAAAGCGTCTATATGTGAGCGATTTAATCGTACTTTAAAAAATTTGATGTGGAAAAAATTTAGTTTGCAAGGCAATTATAAATGGTTAAATTTGTTACAAACATTAATAAAATTTTATAATAATAGAAAACATCGAACAATTAGTTTAAAACCAAAAGATGTTGTTGCCGAAAATGAAGTTCAAGTCATGAAGAAGTTTAAAAAAATATATGAAAATAACAGTCAGTCCAAGCCTAAATTCAAAGTTGGTGATAAAGTACGAGTAAGTAAAACCAAACAATCATTTGAAAAAGGGTATTCACTAAATTGGTCCACGGAAATATTTACAATCACACGAGTAGCAGCAACAAATCCATCAACGTATCATCTCAAAGATTACCTAGATCAACCTATTTCTGCAGGTTTCTACGAACAAAAACTGCAGAAAACAAAGCATTCAGATGTATACCTCATAGAAAAGGTTCTTCGAAGGCACGGAAATCAAGTTTTCGTCAAATGGTTGGGCTTCGACAGTAATCACAATAGTTGGACGAATAAATAACTAAGATTTTTTTTAATTATTTAAAGTACTAAGATTTTTTAATTACTTAAAGTTTAAAATCATAAGATTGTAATATGAATGAAATAATAATGAAAATGTTACATAGAAAAGAATGTTTAAATAANACAGCATCCAACAATTCATTATAAAATTCCTCGTTTTTAAACAAGGCTGAACTTATTCTAGTCTGCAGAAAAATTTGAAATTCTTCATCAAGTTCTGCAACTATTTTAAGTCCGAATTTAGTATTAACTTTCCTTAATTTTGACACCATATAGTTTTGATTGGGAATCAATGCGGAAAGTTTCCTTGTTGGAAGGAAATCATTGTCAGCGATTTTGTTGAGTGTTGCAAGATCCATCTTTAACAAACAAAAAAAAATGAAAAAAATAAAAATTAGCATAAAATACTAATATATTACATATACTATGTGTAAATATGTGTAAATGTTTAATGTAGAAAATATATTACCTTCAACGTATCTAGGTTTTTTACACGGCGTTTCGATTGAAGAAACACGAGATGAAGGGGATTTCAGCTTCCGTTGATTTAGTTCAACCTTACTTGGATCTCTGCTTGAGAGTAGAATGAGCTTGTCTGGCTGTGACAACTCCTTATATAGTGCTGACCCCTCCTCCTCTATCGTCTCATCTGCTAGTATTCTGTCTATTTTTGGGGGATCCAATACAGTAACTACCCTTACAGCTTCTCCTACCTGATTGGCCATCCTTTTTATCGAATCTTCCCTCTTATTGGATGATTTTACTCCCACTATGCTGCAATGACCCCCGGTAGAGTGTCTGTACAATCAGGTAACAAATATCTTTTGTCATCATGAGCACTTAGTGCAATTTTTGTCTCTTTTTCTCTAAAAAGCTGATGATGACGCGATCTAATGTTTTTTTGCTCTCGTTTAATAATAGTGTTTTCATACAAACATGTTATATAATCGTCAAAAGTTATTGTAGCCTTTACAATAGAACTTTTAACGCCTTTTGCTTTCTTTATGGGGTTTTGATCTTGAATTTTTACACTATACATTTTGCTCCTTAGTCCTACGAATTCCAACATGATATTTCCATTACATTCATCCTTCATTAAACCAACAATTTTTTTATTAACGAGCGGTATATTAAATCTATTATCCAAGTAATAGTCTGAAGTATCGAATTCTTGAATATTCTCACGCATTATATCATAAATATTTTAGTTCGTTATTTCATACACAAGACTACCAGTATCCATGTACAAAAGTTTGCACTGATCTTCCATTTTATTTCTCATAAAGTTGTAATGAAATTGATACACAAGTGTCTTTGACAGGTCCAAGACACTTAATCCAACATATATTGGTTTTTTTAAACATACATCCGTACGAAGTAATTGTATAGCCATAAGCTGCTCATCAAAAATATCACAGCTATGGAAATTCGGTCGTGCAATATATGTCTCCGCACCATACCTCCCCTCCCACTTGTTAATGAGTTTAACATCAACTCGTTTACGTTCATTTTCCATAGTCTTTCCGTAAACAGCATTATTAAAAAACTTATATAATATCTTCTCGAAGTCATTCGTAGCATTTTGACGTTTTTCACTGTTCAAGTCGATGTATTTTTTTAGCCAAGGACTTTGTTTAAACTGTAGAGTTCTATAAATTTTTTTTATGCGAAAACCATGACATACAGCTTGCTTGAATGCACGGTAGTATATCACATATCGTTCTTTGTCATATAAGGTAGTCATTAGTTTATTTTGTTTAGATCCAGGAGGTGCCATATACTCAGCACAGAGTGGCAAATCTTTATGAGCGTTGTGAAGGGTTTTGGGATACTCAAGATCCACTTCAAGTATATAGCCGATTTCAGCATCATCAGACACGTTTAAAATACCCATTGAATTTGTATTTTGAATCCATTTAAAATCTGCGTATGGTAATGGTTGGGTCATGGCCCATCCATATAAGTTATTGACATCATAATATATAAGGTATTTTTCATCCTTATCTTTTTGATAGTCTTCTTTCATGTAAGGATTATTAGCTTTTGCATATCGATTGCAACATTGACTGATTCCACCTCGTATGCCACGCTCGATAAACATAACAATGTCAATGTCTGTTACCAACTCTAATTTCACCTATTATAAAACCAAAAACTTTAATCATAATTATTGTTATATGCATACATGTATGTGAAAAAAAATTACCTTCGTATACTTTAACATAGCATCCCAGGTTAAGCCAGGAGTTGTAAAATAATGAGCTAAGTCTAATTAATTTGCCTCATGACAACTATTCCGAAAATTTTCAAATATTTCAGCGAGTAGAAGTACGTCCGTCTTCAAATATAAATCAGAATACTCTCCAAGAGTTAGAAATCTTGTTTTGATGGCAGCTTATTTTCTTTTAGTTTTTCAAACGAAGAAATATAATCATAAGAGAAAACACCTTCTCTTTNTCGTAAAGACTGCTGTAGAAATCTTGTTTTGATGGCAGCTCATTTTGTTTTGGTTTTTTAAAAGAAGAAATATAATCATAAGGGAAAACACCTTTTCTTTTTAATAAATTTATCTGATCGTAAGTATATTTATCATCACTTGAGAAAACTGTTTC
Organism: Copidosoma floridanum; assembly: GCF_000648655.2. Next base: position 164,519 of record NW_019379679.1, read on the forward strand.
TAGAATTTTCAGTTCTTCTAAATATGAGAATAATTTGTCAAGAGATGAGGCCATAAATTTAAATGAATCGATAAATCGGAGATTGATTTCAGTTCCTTCAACGTATTTTGTAAACGAAATATATTTTTCTTTCGTTTGCGGCAAAAGCTGAATTCTTCCCTGAAAACATATAGCAAGTTCTTTGATAAACAAGTGTGAATCATAACCACTCAAGTTATAAAAAATTATAGGTATCATTCTCGAGTCTTGATAGTTAATATTACACTTGTTGTGTGCGGGTCCACGATATCTATTAGAAATTCATGTACAGGTATTAATTGATTATTATTACTACTATTATTATAGAAAAAGTATACTCACTTTCCAGTAAGGTGACAGTGGTCTTTAACTTTTTTATCATTCGAAGTAAATGGTTGATTGCAAATATGGCACAATGAAGCCTTGTTAAATTGAATTTGTTCGTTATTCGTCAGGTGAATTATTTTCAAAGGATTTTTATATAATTCTTCTAATTTCCAAGCTAGAAAATATAGATCTTGAACAAACCATTGAGCAGGTGTTTTTTCATTTTCATCATACTGTCTATAACTTTTATACTCCGATTTGCTATCATCATAATAGCACTTAACAAAATAACCAATACTAAAAGCTTTGTGATGTTGATATGCGCGGTCACTTTCGACAGGTTCCAGTAAACATTCGAAGTCTGCATATACAACAAAAGGCACTCGATTCTTGTATGTAAAATTTTTAAATTCAAGTATATGCTCAAGCTTTTTTCTATCAGGTAGAGTAATTTTACACTTATTCAAATTTTTGCAATCAACTTCATGCATTTCTAACTTTTGTTTGGACCAAAAATAGTGAAGGCAACGATCGCATATATTTGCAGCATGTTCATGTTCTGATAACTGTTTGCGTACTAAGCGAGATAAATTTTTCATCCAAACATAATGATATTTATGCTCCAAATCATTGTTATTATTATTTTCTTCTTTTTAATCATCTATGTAGAAGCTCTCAACAAGTAAAAGATTCACATGGGTTTGTTTTTTGTTTGCAGTCAAGTGAGTTGGAAAAACAATGTAAGTACTACCCTTTTTTTTTTTAAAATATAAATTAATTGAAATATTGTTTTGTTTTTCAAACCTTACAATTTTTTTAGGATATACAGGGAACTCAATTCCATCAAAATTTAATTCACCTTCAAATTCAATATAGTTAGAGATGCGCTGTGGATTGCTTTTCGCTGGATGTATTGCTGATAAAACAGCCCATTTAAAACATTGAACGTCTCTGTTCATGACATTTACACAAGCTTTTTTTTTATGTAATCCGGCAAGTCTATGAAAGAGCTACCTCGCATGGGGTTAAGCTTATTAATATTTACAACTAAATTTAAAATTGAGTGCAGTGTCCAGCCAGATTTTTTATTTTGAAAATCATCCATATTTTTCTCTATCGGCTGTCGTACATTCATCTCAAACCATTCATTCAAGTTAGTCGTCTGGTAAATAGTATGTGATTTCGTATTAAAATATTTTAAATCTACATCCTTTGTATTATCTTTTACTATCACATATTCAGCTGTCACCATCGTATTGATTTTAAGTGCTTGATATACCTCTAAAGATTGTTGAATTCGTTGAAAAAATTGCTGTTCGACATCTTTAAGAAACTTTTTTATATCTAAGTGTTTCAAATTCACAATTAAAGCGGTCGTGATGCGATTTTCAAATGCACTATTTACATCATTCAAACTTATGGATGCATCATTTTCATCATGTGGAACTTGCATTGCAGGTACTATACCATTACCTTGAACACGTACCGTAGGTGCTGATATTTTTGCTTCTTCTTCACTTCTACCTTGAACACAATTAGAATCTGCTGCTGGTATAACGCTGTCATTATTATTACATGTAGCGGTTTGAGTTTTACATGTCTTGACTGATGTTACAACACTTTCATTACTTTCTCGTACAAAAACTTCGGGCTCATTTTCAAATACCTCGACTGCTGCTGCCACTTCTTGCTCACTGTCTTTCACGAAAACTTCAGATTCATTCATAAATATTCTTCTCGCTTCTACTACTTCTAAATGATCATATAGTAGTTGTATAACAGTTTTTAGTAAAGCCTCAGCAGATTGAAATTTTCGTTTTTCTGATGTAATTAAATTACTTCTTTGACTGAAAATATGAAAATCCTTAGCAATTGTAAGGCTGGTGTCTAACAATCTTTGGATTTGAGATATATCAGCATCACTATTAATTACTTATTGATATGATTGCCATATACAATGTGTCACATCTTTAAAATATTGAACAGTAGCCATGGCTAGCTTGAAACTGGAAGTTAACAAAACGAACGATTTTGTAGAAGTAAGCAGTATTAGCGCTAGCAACTTCTTTAATATGCTAAGTTTGGCGAATACGAGGGAAAGGAGAGGAGTGGGGGGGGGTGTGTTAACGCGCATGCATGTGTTAAACTAAAATGTACATATTATAAACCACATTTAGCAGTAAAATTCATTCATTTGATTACTCTCGGCTGAGCAACATCAATTACTTTTTCTTACAAAATAAAGGACATTGTAGATTTTCAAGGCTTTAAGAGCTTTGGTAACAACTTTATTTTTAAGGAAATTTCCTTTATTGACCTTGAAATGGATACTTCCCCGGTCGTCATTTTACTCAAACCACCTTTTTCATTAGAGGACTTATCAAAAAAGTATCAAAAACAGAATCAATGGTTGAAAGCTAATTTTCATGGTATAAACTGGAATTCCGGTAACATTTCTTACAAAAAAGGAATAGAAAAATTTAAACGTATGCTGTTTGACGTTAGAACAGTTTATATCAAAGGTCTTGAGAAGAAAAAATGGTTGCAAAACATACTATCATGCAAGTATGTATCATTAACTTTTAGAAAAAAGTATCTTAAGTCTAATAATATATACATTTTCTTGTAAATAATAAATATATATGTATATATATTTTCAGAGTTATTAATGTTGAGGAGTATGGGTGCCCTGCTCTTGTAAATCTCATACAAGACTATGTGCCATGCAAACATCATAGCTTTCATATTGATTCAATGTGCGCTGTGAAGAATGTGCTAGCAATAAAAGATTGGATGCAAAGTTGTAAAAAGAGTGAAATTTGGAAGGTTACATACTGAACTATTCATTATTCTAACTGAAAATGTAATAAAAAGTTTTTTTTAATTATTGTTAAAACAAATAATATTTGTGATCAATGAATATACTTTTAATTAAAAAATTTATTTGTAGTTCTTTTGTTGCACGTGAGATAAGAAAAATATCAAAAGTTTAACTTCAGTATAATCAAGACAAAATGAAAATAGGCAAAATTTTCATTAATGAAGTAAAAAATTTTATTACATCATAATTAATTGTTTTTCTTTGACATAAAAATTTAACATTCGTAATATATATTCCTTACAGATATACACTTAAAACTTAAACATATCAGTAAAGACTTCTTATGAAATTTTTTTTTTTTTGCATCTTTCCATCTTGAGTAAATCAGCTTTTCGCTTCTTCTCTATTGTCTTTTGTTTTTTTTTTTCTTCCAAAGCCTCTTTTTTTGTAACTTATCAATAATTTGTTCTCTCTCCTTAGTCATTTTTTTTCTTCCGAGCTATTATTTTGTCTTCTTCTTTTTTTAAGGATATGTGTACTCTTTCCATAAGCGTACATTTATCCTGTTCAGACCACGTCTCAAAATTTTCGGGCACTAAAGAATTTATTGCGAGTGATGGTGGCGGTGGTGATGACGTTGACGGGAGGGGTATATTTTCTCCGGTCATAGTTGGGGCAAATGCATATTTTAAAACTTTATCGTTGTCCTTACATACGGCTGTAGCAGTAGTTGCTCCTGTTTTTACCACTTCCCGTGCTGACTTCAATAATTCGTCCCAGTTTTGTTCGCAAAACCATGATGCCCATGATGGTGAAAGTGGTGATTGTAAATTAATATTATCTAACCATTCGCATTGAGAAAACTGCTTTTTTTCTTCTGAAAAATATTTAGAAAACAACAATTTTATACATCTTAAGCAATGAAGTAGCTAAAATTTTAAGTTTGTGCAAGCGTGTATTATATAACATAATTGGAGTAATTATGTTTCAACGTGCAAAAGTAAATTTTTCTACTTTACCGTTTTCATATGATGATGCTGCTGCTTCTGCTGATGGCAGCGCCTCTACTTCTTTAGCTGTTGATTTTATAGATGTTGGTGCAGCTATTTTTTCTTTTTCCACTATTACTTCTGGCATTTCTCCTGCAGAAAGATCCATTGACATGAATTCAGGAAGTTGTTCAGAAGAAGTTATGTGTCGTTGCAAAGCACGAAAAATCAGACGTTCCTGATATCTTCTTATATCACCATCAGTAGTCTTTTTTACCATATTTATGCTGAAAAAAAAAGATAAATTATGAAGTCTTTGATTTTTAAAAAGCTAGAAAAATAAAATTGTTAGTGAAAAATATAGAAAATTAGAACTCTCAACATCATTTCTGTGTCTCGAGTGAAATAGAAAAAATAAAACTCTCAACATCATTTCTGCGTCTTGAGTGAAATATAAAAAAGTAGAACTCTCAACATCATTTCTGCGTCTCGAGTGAAATAGAAAGTAAAACTCTCAACATCATTGCTGCGTCTCGAGTAAAGAATAGAAAAAAGTATCACATAAAAAAAGTAGTTATAAAAATTTTCACATACCTTGATGAGTGTGTCTCGACCTATGCGTTGTGCTACCTTGTAGTTTAACTCCTTTACTCCCTGGCTAATTCGAATAGTGTGACTATGACACTTGAGGACCGTCTAGGGCGTCCTCCGCAGTATATTATTAGGGAGAGGAGTAGGAATGCGTGGGAGAAAAAATTTGTATCCGCGCACTAAGAGGGATGAAATTTCCCTCACCTGTAGACATTCACACGTGATGGAAGTTAAGTTTTCTAATGTTCCAATTGGCTTATGGTAGTTGGAGGGAGGGGGAAGTCAAATTTTCAAGCAATCATAGATCTCAGATGTTATGTGGATGTAGTAAAAAGGGTTGTAAAATAATGAATTTGTCTTTCTATTGGTTTAAAATGAATATTCTAAAATTAAAATAAGGTAGGGGGAATAAGCTACAGTTTTCGGAGTAGCTGCTTCAAAGTGTTTAAAAGGAGGGCTGAATACTAAAATATTTAGTTTTGTAAAATCATCGAAATGGCTCATACACGTCCATCAGCTACGGTCTATAGTAAAATAGAACTTATAGAAATAGAGAGTTTCCAGAATATTTTGGATAATATGCTGCCGCAAGATTTTAATGATGGTGATTTAGAACCTTGCACATCACCACAAAGAGTATCTGCAAACTCAATTTCCATTATAGACGAAGAGGATTTTGATGTACTCCTTGCTAAGTTATGTTAATTTTATAATTTTTTGACGTATTTATAATAAACCTTAAATTATTGTTAAATAACTCTATCTCCTCTAGAATCAATATCTTTTTCGTCGTGGATAACAGTACCGCCCTCAAACATTGATGGAGCATTGTCAGAAGTACCAGAAACTGACTTATTAAGTCTTCCTCCAGGACCGTCTTGTCCTGGTGTCGTCATCCCGACGACAAATATATATTTATCGTCTCCTACACCTTCCTTTACGGAGAGGTTTGAGACGTTTGAAACGGTGCGGTGGAATTCACCAACGGCGGCGACAGCTTAGGATTTCGGTAAATTACTTTGCTATATTTTATACCTTTTTTAAAAAAATTATTTATAATTTATAATTTATATAATTATAATGTGAACTTTTTTCCAGATTCAATCTCTTTTTCACCATGGGAAACAGCATCGTTTTCAAACATCGATGCAGTACCATTGGATTCTGGGAATCTTTTTCCAGCATCCCCTACACCTTCCTATACGGAAAGGTTTGAGGTTGCGAACTGGAGTTCGCCGCCAGCGATACCTCTGAATTTAGCGGTGCCAGTCGTTGATCTGACGACATCACCATTAGTGAATAATGAGGCATTAGTCATAGATTTAACAACATCGCCTTTGAGTAATTATAAAGATGTAATTGATATATCATCACCGCAAGTTGATGACATTGAAATTGTGTGTGAAGTAACATATGTAAATAAGAGGAAAAGAATGGAAAAAGAAACAAATAGCAAAAAGGTGTGTTGTTCGCTTAAATTCGATTAAAGTTTTTATAATTTATTTTTAACTGTAATATGATAAACTGTTTTATCCAAATAACTTAAGATTGTAGTTCTCATAATGTGTAAAGTATTCTTAATAAAATCTTAATTTACAAAAAAATCAACATTTGTTTATTTAATAGTACCTATTCATTATTGTTAAACATAGATAATAGTTGAAGAAATTTCAATTCTCAAAAATAATTTCATAAAATTTAATAATATTAGGTTATAAATAAAAATATGCTCGTATTAATTTTATTTCTTTTAGTAATTTTAAAATAATCCTAACTTGACAAAGTAAGCACCTTTAGCATCAAGTTACTTTGAAATTTTTCTACCAACTATGTGTAGTGCTCTGGATATAAAATGCTACAAGCCTGTTGAGAAAAGAAGTCCCGTTGGGAATTGTTGATCCGTGGATTAGTCAGCATACGTAGAGGGTTTTGAACTATACATGTAGAGTCATAATTGTAAGAGACAAGGTATGTATTTGGCATACATAAATGATGCGTGGGAAAGGAAACTGTGTTCCGAATATTTAGCCGTTTTAATTTTCTCATGAAGCGATTCCTAAGCTTACTGAGGTATAACTATACTTATCGTCTTGGGATTATCTGCTTCTGTCGTTTTAAAAGAACAGCTCTTCTAAGCGAAAAAGCATGAAAAATTGAAGTGGCACTTCTAACTATCCAACTGTTCAAGTATATTCAGGGCTCCTTATAGTATAGTCACAGCTGCTCGCGAGCTAGGGTATGCTCGCGCTGGACAAGAAGGGAATCTGCATCTCTTACTCACACATGGAAGGGGGGGGGGTTCGAGGAGAAGAGAAGTTGCATTTCGTGCTCGCTTACAGAGAGGGGATTGCAGAGAATTTATGCAAACTCAAGCAGCGCTGCGGGTGGGAAGATGTCGCTAGCTCTGATGAAGAAAAGTTATAAATAGTGGTTGTATCTTATTATTTTCTTAGTTTCACTAATTCGGCATAAGTAGTAAGAGCAAGGGTGAAAAAGAGAAGCTAGTCGAATAGAGAAGACATTGAGAAAAACTACTTTTCAACCTTAAAATTCTCTATTTATAAATACTCATCAAACGCATCATCATGAATTTTATCATCAATATCCATGGATTTCATAATACTGATAGATACTACATACCAAAAGAATTTTCCCTGGTTTCATTGCAAGGAAACGTTGTTGGGCACTGAATAGTCAAACCACCCTGCAATTTCAATGATTTACCGCTGGATATAAAAGAACATAATAATTACCAGACACTAGAAGTCCACGGAATCGAATGGTTTAAAGGTGATATAACATTAAATGACTTGAAGTATCGTCTTACAACTATTACTAAAAATATTAGGAGAATTTATACATATCGAAGTGATGAAGCCCCATTCATTAGCTCAATCCTAACGCGAGAAGTTCATGATTTGTCGCAAATATGTCGTCCCTTCAAACACCTTGAAGATGAAGTCTCTTCTCCCATATGCCTTACACACGGACAAAATCATTTCGAAAAGAGAAAACTATTTTATGCTCTACATAGAGCACACTTATTAAAACAATGGTTTATTACTAACACATCAGTCAAGTAATCAAAGCAAGACAGTGATTCATACTATGCAGCATATGAACTACTTAAACGACAAAAACTGCTGCCTACGTGGATGAGTGGGCACGACGTGGTTGGTTAAGTGTAGCATATGGTGAAGAAAATAGTAATAAAATTTTTACTGTATTTTCTTTTATATTTCAAGAATAAGATGTTAAACAAATCATTTTGCGAGTCTAGTTTGGACATGTAATTATTTTTTTCAATTTTAAATAAACTCATTGATCAAAAATAAACAAAAAAATTTTTAACAATTATTTTCCTACCACTTCACATCCTACATTATCATGTAACGTGCTCGCTTACCTTAAAATGCATGTAACCATCACATGCGCAAGCTGCACAAGATTCTACACATTCGAGCAGCGCGCGCAAACCACCGCTGCAGACGCACATTGCAGTGCACCCAACTCGAGTAGCGCTACAGGTAGTGCGCAAAACTAGAGCAGCGCGCGCAAAAAAAAAGACTGCCGCTCTAGCACTGCAGGTAGCATACACAAACTCAAGCAGCGCGCGCAAAAACCATGCCGCTCTCCCATTGGCCGCAGGGGAACTCAGGGGAAGGCCGCAGAGGAAAGGGAAAGAGGAGAACTGTTCTAGAACCGCCGTGTTCTAGAACCGCCATAGCTTATCTACTGAGTGGGACTCTTTCCCAAGGACCCAGGACCCAGGGCACGACACTTTGCACGATACTTGCTCTATACACGTCTTACCTCTAGCCCACAACAAAAGAATATGAGAGGGATGTGCAGTGGTATGATGCATGGAGTGCAAGATGTCAGGCCTCCCACTCCACCAATTTTTTAAACTCTAAACGTTGTGACATCTGGCGGATAAAAGAAGTACTACAATGTAATCTTGAGAAAGCGGCGAATAAAATATAATTGTATTTTTTTCCTAAGGAACCATAGGAAAGGAGGCAGTAGTCGGATACGGGAAGGTATTCCTTAACTTAGACAGTATCACCTTTGTCAAGTTATGTAAGCTTCAGAGGTAGGCAAGCGGCTTAGACCTTGATTAACATAATGATAACCTCATGATATGGTTGTAAAAGTTACGTATCATACCCAGTGCTATGCAGTTCGAGAACTTGTAAATTTTTCTGCATACCGTTGCCGAAAGTGCTTTACATCTGTCCTACTGCAAAACAAATAATCAGCTCTTTTAGGGAGGGTATACGGAAAAATAGTACACGGACCACGTTCGGAAGTTAAGAGATGTCCTAAATTTCACGTTATCTGACCTTGGCTTCGCCTCAGGCGTTGTCTTACGTGAAATTTGCGACATTCTTAACCATGTTTACTAGGTGCGTAACATGCTATTTATGACATGGTTTCGTAAAAAAAACCACGTATTATGTATATTACCAACGGAATTTAGTCAGTCATTTAATAATGTAAGAAATAATTTTCTAAAAGGATATTATTAATTTTTTACTATGTTTCAGCGTCCTTAGAAAAAGTTTTTCCAATAATTTTAAATACTTTCAATAGTTTTATCTATTTATAAACCTCATATTCCTTTAATTACGAACATTTAATTTTTGATGTTCTTCAATCGCTTACAATTTAATGTCTGATCAACCAATTTACTTATACTAGCCGTAGTTCGAAGCACTTCAATCCTGAGTTGGAATTAAAATTTTCACAAGCAGTAGGGTAGGGTTGTGTTTGCAAGTTAAAGTCTTTATAGTACTCAATATATAATTAGTGTGAAGCTTAAGTATGACTATAATGATAATTGGCATTTGTGTGCTGATTTTCGGATTAAAGGGGAGGGGGGGAGAGTATCAAAATCTTAAAGAAACAGCTCTCTCAAAAATGGCACGAGATTTCAAAATATTTTAAAAGATTTCATTCATATTTTCCTGCCTCAAAGCCATGGTATCCTTCTGGTGCAGTATAAGTTCCTTTTTCGTTGGAAGACCCTTATAAAATGAGGTTAATGTCTGCCGATCGGCTGTAACTATATCTCTGCTGTGTGTAACAGTGAGAGATTCTAACTACTTTTTTTCTTTTACAACGACATATTAGGTTACCGCAATTTTATAAATATTTTTAACTTTACTTAGTTATAAAACATCTTTATTTATAACAAGGAAATCTTTTTTTGTTACACTAACGGTTTTTAATTTTCTAAAAACATTAATTTAGCTATAGGATAGTAATTTTTTGGGATTTGCCGCTCTTCATGACTTCTGTTACTGAACAACATGACCTCCCCCATTTTGTCTTGACTTCATTGCCTTTGACAATTTTAAGCTCGTTTAAAGGAATAACATTTGTTTAATTAATTTTTTTCATGAAATTAAAGCAAACATAACAGATCTCGAAAGTTTCAATACCTCATGTATTACAATCCATCGAGTACTACTTCCTCAAGTATAGAAATAGGTATATAACTATCATATCATCGTAGCAACGAACAAACATACACGAGCCTATTTCCTTACAAAACTATTCGAAAGAGGGAAGAGTTATACGTTTTGCAAAACTTTTTTTTTCAAAGCAAAACAAGATGCCATGGAGAAAAATTTATTCCAATAAATACTCGCAGGCAAGTAAATACCAAATGCTGAAAAAAATTCTAATGAGCAGTGAGGATGATTCATCTTCAACATCTTCATTAGATGGTGAGATAAATAGCCTCCCAAGCAAAACTTTAAGTAGACAAAGTGGTTGGAATTTGTAAATTAAAATCCTGAAGAACGCATTAAAATTTTTCGTGACTTGATATCAACAATCAACATTTAAAAATGTATAAAGTATCATGTTTTAGTATATCAGTGTCAATATGTTTCGATTAAAGGCGAAAAATTTAAAAGAAACATAAATTAAGGTTAATGACTCATAAACTTGGTGCAAATATTACCGTACCTGTGCTAATTTTTTAATCTTTTTCTTAGATTCAAGCAAAATTCATGAGTGTCTTAAAATGCATTGCTTTCTAAATGATGCAAAATCTGAAATATGAAAAAACTCATGTAAGCGTTTCTTATTTTTGCTTTAAAAATTATTGCATAAACTTATTCGAACACTAAAATTACGTAAAATGCAATTGTTTTAAGATATTTAATACATTTTTCTATATGATTTTCAATAAAGTTGTACAAATTTTTTAGTTCTCAATGTTCACAAAAAATTTGAGTAATGAAAATGTTGTTGTTGGTGACTATGGTACGTTAATTATAATATAAATACTGTAAATAAGTTAATATGTTTTATTTCACGTCCATGGTATTTAAACATAAGCAGTACATTGCCTCTCAGACAGTCTTTAACTACATTTTAAGACTGCCAAGTTTCATAATTTATATATATATATATATATCTGCATCTCGATCGATGTTTATGTTAAACCGACACTTTTGGCTAATAAAGTTTGGTTGATAAGCTCTCAAAGTTTAGTCATTGTATAAATTAACTGTGGGATAATTTTTCTTTGATACATTCAATATGTGTGTGGCTCTGATTTTATATTATTTAGAAAGTAGTGAAATAGTAAGCACGTGTCAATAAAGTGATGTATTTAGCTTAAAAAGTGATGAATAGGAGATAACTGAAGATAAAATCCAAGCACTGAATTAAGTTCAGAAGACGAAGAATCAAAGAGAATTGATGATATTATAAGGAAAGGTAATTATAAAAGGTAATCCTAGATTGGAGGGAAACAATACTAGTTGATTTACCCTGGTGCGTCTATTACTACAGGAAAAAGCATTTTATCGATTTTATGACTTGCGTTGCGATTTACAGTTACCGGAATACTTCTTTTTCTCGTCTATTACAGATAATTTTGATGCATTTAANCTAAGTGGTTTTTGTGCAATATTAGGGTATCATGCTTTCAAAGCATTAGACTACAAGTCATACAATAGAAAATGTGGTATATATGCGACTCTACTGTTTAAAATAATACCATCACACTTCACGATTGCCCTTTAAATTTTTCCGGTACTGCTAAGGCTATGAAATCCTCCGCTGCAGTTCAACTCGCTGCTCGAAGTCAAATTTTAAAAGAGGCTAATACTAAAATAAGCGTATTTAAAGGACATAATTTAACTTAAAAATTTGTCAGACTGCTGTTACTTTAAATAGTAATTATTTAAAGGAAGCTTTTAATTAGTAGACTTTGTTAAAATAAAAGACTTTTTACACCAGTATTTTCTGTAAAGTATAAAGAAGTGATGTGACATTAGGCAATGCATGTTTAAAAATTATTTAAAAATTAACTCAACACAATGAGCACATACTTCTACCTATATTTTAAAATTCTTACTGTTTCTTTTTAATTTTGGAAGTTATGCTGTTGTGCAAAAGTATTTCTATGCTTTCAATTATTAGTTTATTGCTTTATACATTACTTTACAATCTCAAGCAACAAATATTGGCCGCCCATTGTGATGTTATAAGCTAATTAATTTTAAATAAAAGTTGATGGTTTCAAACTTTTGTGGTTGATAGAAACTTTCTATTTTTCAAGTGTTTCTTTTTACAATTTTTTGAAATAGCAATTCTCATTTAAAACATAGAATATCAGAATTATTATGCATAATTATTAACATTAGAATTATTTAAATAAGTTGCACAAGTTAATATCAAATCAATTTATTTTCAATCAAAAAAGTTAATTAAATCATTGGAAAAACATAACCTGTATATCCGGATTAGAAAACAACAGCATACATTAACTTATAAATTAATTAATACTTCATTTCTGCCGAAAGTTACTTACATGTAATGGCAATTAAAGTATGTAAGAACACTTCACATGATTCAAAAAATTTGTTCCCAATGTTCGGTATATCAAATAATTCATTAACATTTTTTCATCAATTCTTTTTTTAAATTTCCTTTTCTACTTTGATAAGTGATTCGTCACTTTCTTCAATGCCGCTAGGACTTTCTTCATTAGCTGCTTTTTTGTTTTTTCGAGGAGCATACAAAGTTAACGTTTTGTCCGAACCAAGAAATGCCTCGGCCTTTTCCAAATCGTATAGGTCCTGGACATTATAAAATCCCTTTTGCAATCTTGAAGGACCATTTTCACCCTCGTCATGTTGAATGTGTTTTAGGTGATGTTGTGTCATACCTGTATATTAATTGTTACTCTGAAGAAGACGAATTTAGCCATTAATAGCGTATTGAGTAATTATTTTAGTCCGTTAATGCTATAAATTTGTAAAATAATACCTACTAAAGCTTTAACTTCTATCGAAATTGTCTTTAACTCGATTGTTACAACTTGCCCCACAGCTGTTACAACTAGCCCCCATGACAGGGCAAGTTGTACCAACTGTTTTTTTTTGGAAAAATATCTTGTGTGATGTACTTATAGAAAAGTTTGATCTTTTTTTTCCATATAAAAGTATAATAGTTAAGCTATCGATCAGCTCTTTTAGGATAAAAAAATATAAAACAGATAAATAGTAGTACTGTTTTTGGTAAAAATTGTTACAACATGCCCCTTCTCCCCTACTGCCATACTGCCTCTAGTACATATAACAGAATTTTCGCGGATTCAGTCAGCTGACTCTGCTCTCGGTAGGAAAAATATTATTAGCCACATAAGCGCCATCGCTCCGTGGCTACCTTACGTCCTTCGGGCCCTGCTCCGCAGGTCCCTTGGGCCGCAAAATAGTCCCGGAGACGATGGCACTTATCTGACGAAAACTACTATTATTTGATGAACTGGATGGAAAGCTAAAATTTTTTTACATTGCAACCGTTTTTTTTTCACTGTGTACTCTCACTGAAAAACTCGAGTAAAACGATACCAAAGAGTATTCGCTGTGTGCATAATATTTGAACAGCGCCCTCATCAGAACTAAATGATGGATTGTGCGTGATATTAGTATATCTATATATTCAACTCAATAAAAAATATATTCAACTGATGTATATAGTCGTACATATGTAGATATGCTAATATCACGCACAATCTATCATTTAGTTATGATGAGGGCGCTGCTATATGATTTTCAATAAAGTTATACAAATTTTTTAGTTCTCAATGTTCACAAAAAATTTGAGTAATGAAAATATTGTTATTGGTGACTATGGTACGTTAATTATAATATAAATACTGTAAATAAGTTAATATGTTTTATTTCACGTCCATGGTATTTAAACCTAAGCAGTACATTGCCTCTCAGACAGTCTTTAACTACATTTTAAGACTGCCAAGTTTCATAATTTATATATATATATATATATCTGCATCTCGATCGATGTTTATGTTAAACCGACACTTTTGGCTAATAAAGTTTGGTTGATAAGCTCTCAAAGTTTAGTCATTGTATAAATTAACTGTAGGATAATTTTTCTTTGATACATTCAATATGTGTGTGGCTCTGATTTTATATTATTTAGAAAGTAGTGAAATAGTAAGCACGTGTCAATAAAGTGCTGTATTTAGCTTAAAAAGTGATGAATAGAAGATAACTGAAGATGAAAATCCAAGCACTGAATCAAGTTCAGAAGACGAAGAATCAAGGAGAATTGATGATATCATAAGGAAAGGTAATTTTAAAAGGTAATCCTAAATTAGAGGGAAACAATACTAGTTGATTTACCCTGGTGCGTCTATTACTACAGGAAAAAGCATTTTATCGATTTTATGACTTGCGTTGCGATTTACAGTTACCGGAATACTTCTTTTTCTCGTCTATAACAGATAATTTTGATGCATTTAAGCAACCAATTTAACACGTAAAAACTTTTAGAAATTCCGGATTTTTTGCAAAAATCAACGGTCCATAAGTAAAACGTATCTATTGTTGTACCGTTTAAGTCAAAACGAATGGGAGTATTGAGTAAAAATAATGTAATACACAAGAGATAATTAGCTATTTTTTGGAAATTCCGATTTTATGACAGCAAATCTTTTTTATATACGTAAAGATGTTTATAAAAATTTGAATAGTTATTGTAACCGTAGCAAAGAATTTTAAATAAATTGCCAGAATATTTATGATGACTTGTTTTACAAAAATTTACTATAAGATTCTTAAAACACAATTATAATAATATCACTTTATCAGTTTACGTTTGGATTAATTATTGGTGGCATATGTTATTTATTAGCAAAAGTATTATTTCTCTATTTTAAGCGGTACAACAGTGATTAAAGGTGTCTGACTTCTAAGATCAAAACAAAATGAGTAGAAAATGTACAGCTTTACCCTTTTATTAAAAATATTGAGCTACGAACAACTAATGAAACGTACACAGTGCACGCTCAAAAAGCTTATTAAACTAAAGTTTCAGTTTATAGAGTAAAGAGTCATTGTTTTTCAGAATTTATAAATCATGATTATGTTCATTTAACAGCTATTGAATGCACTGTGTATTTCAAAGAGTTACCTAGAAATTAATGTCAATATAGTTTGGCACGGAAATTCGAACTGATTCCGCGTCTTTTTCACTTTTGTTGATTACATTAATGATAAGGTGGAAAATCTTAAATTACCATTATTTGTTCCAAGAATTTCACATAAATTTATTAATCATCAAAAGTGAAAAGCATCAGAGGTAAAGATATTTTTACTAGTTATAAGTCTACCAGTTTTATAAAATGTCATAAGTTTCCAGTCGTTTGAACACTATTAACTATTAGTTCATGGGGTATCTTTATTAAATTTATAAAGTATTCCTAAATCTTTTATAGTAAAATCTAATTTTTATCTATTTATAAACTTCGTATTCCTTTAATGACGAACATTTAATTTTTGATGATCTTCAAACGCTTACAATTTAATGTCTGTTCAACCTATTTACTTATACTAGCCGTGGTTCAAAGCACTTCAATCCTGAGTTGGAATTAAAATTTTCACAAGCAGTAGGGTAGGGTTGTGTTTGCAAGTTAAAGTCTTTATAGTACTCAATATATAATTAGTGTGAAGCTTAAGTATGACTATAATGATAATTTGCATTTGTGTGCTGATTTTCGGATTAAAGGAGGGGGGGGAAGAGTATCAAAATCTTTAAGAAACAGCTCTCTCAAAAATGGCACGAGATTTCAAAATATTTTAAAAGCTTTCATTTATATTTTCCTGCCTCAAAGCCATGGTATCCTTCTGGTGCAGTATAAGTTCCTTTTTCTTTGAAAGACCTTCATAAAATGAGGTTGATGTCTGCCGATCGGCTGTAACTATATCTCTGCTGTGTGTAACAGTGAGAGATTCTAACTACTCTTTTTCTTCTACAACGACATATTAGGTTACCGCAATTTTATAAATATTTTTAACTTTACTTAGTTATAAAACATCTTTATTTATAACGAAGAAATCTTTTTTTCACAACTCCATGCATAAAGTAGGTATACACTTTCTGAGATCCTGTAAGAATACGTGTCATTAGGAGCATGTGAAACCAAGCGTCCTTATACATTGTACACGTCATGCGAGCGTGTAAAAAGTCCCATGTCATAAGAATGCATGTCATTACGAGCATGTGAAACCGAGCGTCCTTATACATTGTACACGTCATGCGAGCGTGTAAAGAGATCCATGTCATAAGTATACATGTCGTTACGAACATGTGAAAACCGAGCGTCTTTATACATTTTACACGTCATGCGAGCGTGTAGAGAGTTCCATGTCATTACGAGCATATGAAACCGAGTGTCCATATACATTGTACACGTCACGCGAGCGTGTAAAGAGTCACATGTCATCATCAGTGTACGAAGAGCATTTTACAGATGCGTGGTGCATATGTGTCACTCGACAATAAATTTGAATAACTTGCTAATATACAACCATATTCGGAATGTAAGTACACGTCATGCGAGCGTGTAGAAGCAAGCCTTATCCTTATTTTCAAACAAACAGGATTACTATTTATTAGTTTCTATATTTATTACTCATCTACTTATGTATGTATAAATCTCAAACTTAATGAAGACCCAAGCCTTGCTCAGGCACAGATAAAAGATAAATGTTAATGTAATCCTCTAGGTCAATATAATAGTAGTGAATGAATTTAGTTTGCCATATTATATTGCCTAGAATAACCGAGGTTCTCCAAATGAGAGAAAAAATTTTTTAATATTCTAATAAATTTCAACAACAAGAATTAAATACAACTATTTCAGAAAGATTTATAAAACTTAACTGTAAACTGGGATGGAATTTTGTGTAATTTTTACTTATGTTTATTTTAAAATTTTCAAGGATAGCTCAACTCTGTATAAGAGAGCATTCTAGAATTGCTCATAACATAAAACACAAATTAATCGGAGATAGCAGATAAATTAATGGGCCAATAAAGGTACCTAAAAGCTATTACATTTGCCACCTAACCAAGCTCCTAACTGATCGGCGATCT
>NW_019379679.1:182103-195188 GCF_000648655.2 Copidosoma floridanum
TAAACATAAGCAGTACATTGCCTCTCAGACAGTCTTTAACTACATTTTAAGACTGCCAAGTTTCATAATTTATATATATATATATATATCTGCATCTCGATCGATGTTTATGTTAAACCGACACTTTTGGCTAATAAAGTTTGGTTGATAAGCTCTCAAAGTTTAGTCATTGTATAAATTAACTGTAGGATAATTTTTCTTTGATACATTTAATATGTGTGTGGCTCTGATTTTATATTATTTAGAAAGTAGTGAAATAGTAAGCACGTGTCAATAAAGTGCTGTATTTAGCTTAAAAAGTGATGAATAGAAGATAACTGAAGATGAAAATCCAAGCACTGAATCAAGTTCAGAAGACGAAGAATCAAGGAGAATTGATGATATCATAAGGAAAGGTAATTTTAAAAGGTAATCCTAAATTAGAGGGAAACAATACTAGTTGATTTACCCTGGTGCGTCTATTACTACAGGAAAAAGCATTTTATCGATTTTATGACTTGCGTTGCGATTTACAGTTACCGGAATACTTCTTTTTCTCGTCTATTACAGATAATTTTGATGCATTTAAGCAACCAATTTAACACGTAAAAACTTTTAGAAATTCCGGATTTTTTGCAAAAATCAACGGTCCATAAGTAAAACGTATCTATTGTTGTACCGTTTAAGTCAAAACGAATGGGAGTATTGAGTAAAAATAATGTAATACACAAGAGATAATTAGCTATTTTTTGGAAATTCCGATTTTATGACAGCAAATCTTTTTTATATACGTAAAGATGTTTATAAAAATTTGAATAGTTATTGTAACCGTAGCAAAGAATTTTAAATAAATTGCCAGAATATTTATGATGACTTGTTTTACAAAAATTTACTATAAGATTCTTAAAACACAATTATAATAATATCACTTTATCAGTTTACGTTTGGATTAATTATTGGTGGCATATGTTATTTATTAGCAAAAGTATTATTTCTCTATTTTAAGCGGTACAACAGTAATTGAAGGTGTCTGACTTCTAAGATCAAAACAAAATGAGTAGAAAATGTACAGCTTTACCCTTTTATTAAAAATATTGAGCTACGAACAACTAATGAAACGTACACAGTGCACGCTCAAAAAGCTTATTAAACTAAAGTTCCAGTTTATAGAGTAAAAAGTCATTGTTTTTCAGAATTTTTAAATCATGATTATGTTCATTCAACAGCTATTGGATGCACCGTGTATTTCAAAGAGTTACCAAGAAATTAATGTCAATATAGTTTGGCACTGAAAATCGAACTGATTCCGCGTCTTTTTCACTTTTGTTGATTACATTAATGATAAGGTGGAAAATCTTGAATAACCATCATTTGTTTCCAGAATTTCACATAAATTTATTAATTATCAAAAGTGAAAAGCATCAGAGGTAAAGATATTTTTACTAGTTATTAGTCTACCAGTTTTATAAAATGTCATGAGTTTCCAGTCGTTTGAACACTATTAACTATTAGTTCATGTGGTATCTTTATTAAATTTATCAAGTATTCCTAAATCTTTTATAGTAAAATCTAATCTATCGTTAACTGAGTATGTCTGACGATTCGAGAATTTGTTCAAAATTCAACATCAAACGTGTAATATACATTTACTTTAACATTTACCCAATAGAGTTCGTAAATTTGGACCAATATGGGTAATGTGTCTTACTTTCAAAAATTTTAATGGAATTTAAAAAAGCTATGTACATGGATCAAGGACTACTTAATAACAAATTATTTTGCTTTATCAAAGTTTGTATTCCTGAATAGAATTTAAAAAAAATATCGAAGATCCGAAAGCGTAGCAAGATCGTTTTTTCAAAAAATTGAGCTATCTGGCATTTATATAAAGAATTTCATCTAAAAATCACTGTTTTCAGTTAATTTTCATTGCCTTATTACATTAAAAAAAAAGTTACAAATAGCATTATCGATGTATGTTATGGTCTACTTTTTAATGACGTGGTTAGTTTTCCGAAAATATTTCATTTTCACCAAAAAAAAACACAAAACATGCTATATCTCGGAAAAAACGTTTTTAATATTTTTCCTACCTCGGGCGTTTTTGAGAGGCTGGTGTGTTCTCGGTAGAAAAAATATTATTAGCCACATAAGCGCCATCTCTCCGTGGCTACCTTACCTCCTTCGGGCCCTGCTTCGCAGGTCCCTTGGGCCGCAAAATAGTCCCGGAGACAATGGCACTTATCTGACGAAAACTACTATTATTTGATGAACTAGATGGAAAGCTGAAATTTTTTTACATTGCAACCTTTTTTTTTACTGTGTACTCTCACTGAAAAACTCGAGTAAAACGATACCAAAGAGTATTCGCTGTGTGCATAATATTGGAAAAGCGCCCTCATCAGAACTAAACGATGGATTGTGCGTGATATTAGTATATCTATATATTCAACTGATGTATATAGTCGTACATATGTAGATATGCTAATATCACGCACAATCTATCATTTAGTTATGATGAGGGCGCTGTTCCAATGTTATGCACACAGCGAATAGTACAATACTTAGTATATTTTGTATAATTAAAATGGAATCTTTGATTCTTTATGTGATTTTCAGGTAGAATTCAAGGAACCGACTGAACATAAAGCGTATTTAATAGTTCCTAATTAATCATAATTGCCTCGCATATTTTAATTCATTAAACTTGCTGTAGATGGCGTATTTCCCAAAATCATTAACTTACACTCCATTTGTGAAACAGATTAACGTTAAAATGTCTTTATTTCAACGTTACGTCAACATCTTCTTGAATGTTTTAAAAAATATAAAATTTTTTGAATTAAGTATGAATCATGGTTTTAAACAGACAGATGTACCATTGCTATCCAAAGTTTCAATTTTTATCATTTTATTGACTTACTAGAAAAAAAGTTATTAAAACTCAAAACTTATAATTATTTTGCTATGAAATGATCACTTCTTATTAATCAACCGAAAAAAAGGTCTCAAAGGTGGGGAATTTATAGAAAGTTGTAATTTTTCGGCACTTGTAATTTGTAATTATGCGTTTGTTATACAGAACTCAAATTAAGTTTTTCATTGAAACAATAAAAAAGTTTCCATTTTTGCAGTTGTAATTTATTGTAAAGAGAAAGATAAGCTCAAACACACAAGTACTGCTGTTATTTCCGTTAACCTAAATCATGATATAATATAATCAAGAAGGGTAACGTGTCATAGTATTTGAGGCAACTTGTAGGGAGCTGCAAAACATGCAAGTCTTCAAGTTGTCTTTAATAACCAAATTTTAATAGCAGAAAACTTGTAAGGCTGGAAACAAAAGTTTTTTATTTCCGTAAAGAGTTGTATGAAAAATGTAGAATTAAACTTTAATTAAAAAGCCTACATCTCGAACTTCATCCGAAACTAAAAAAAAATATAAAACCAGTAGACAGTGGGTGCTTGGGTATCCAAGTATGAAGTTATAGCATCTTATCTGAAAATAAGTAGAAGTAGTATTTGTTCGAAATAAGCAAAAAGAGATTAGTCTAAGCTAGATACATTTCATAGCTCTAATTTTAATTTAATTTTGTCACGACTCATGTACATGTACTCTGATTTATGATGACCCCAAATGATTCTTACAAATACATGAAAATAAACTAATTTTAGAAAGACTATTAATGTAATAGTTGAGCTGAGAAAAGTCAGGCTGGTACATGAATTAACCATACAAATAACTTAGGTGAAGATAGTTACGCTAAAATGAAATAAGAAGAGTGATCAAATTCAATTAAATATAAAATCAAGCACAAGCCAAAAACAAATAAAATTTTCTACCACGGTAAATTTATTGAAGCAATATTATTAACTTTTCAAGAAATCGTCTGAATTTTAAAATTTACCATCGCACGTGCATCTTATACCATAATTGTTGTTTATTTCTACACTACTGGCTTGGAACTTGCACGCAATAGCACAATATGCCAATTCTTTAATATTCCAAGGAACACGAAAAAAAAAAATCTGGCTGTGGCCTTTTCCCCTCTTCCTGACTCAGAGACGTCGAGAGAAAGAGTCAGTAGTGGAGGAGGGGGCTTGTTGTAACAGGAGTAAGTAGTAACACGCTGTTTTTGTTAAATATATAAATTTTTCATCGAATATTTTTGTATTAATCTTATTTCTATATATCGTAGGATAACCTAGTCATAGTCAGTATTCTGCAAGGTAACGCAGTGAGCAGACGTATGCACGTGCTTTATTTTTGTTAGGTAACGTAAAATTTTCACTTTAATAAATTTTGCTTCTTACGACTATGTCTTATCGATTTACTAAATGAAACTTATACATAGCTTCAAAATATATTTGATTTTAATATTCTGTCCTAGCGTCAAATCATACTATTTCGGAAATTTTATACTAAATATAGAAAATCATACGCTGGGGCATGTTGTAACAATACTTTGGGGAAAGTTGTAACATGTTACAACTAATCCCAGTTTAGCCTTCACAGTACTTGCATCTATTGTTAATAATATACCATGTTCTTGTTGTAGGATACGAAATTATAAAAGAAAGATTAACAGGGCAAGTCAAGGAGACAAGGTGTACCAGTTGGCTGCAACCCAAGTGTCAGAGACTGATTGCAGTGTTAGACAACCTAGCCAAGATTTTGATTTTTGCCATGTATCGCTAGCTAGGTATATCAAGAAAAAAGACAATAAAAAATCTCATATAGTTAAATGTCTTTAGCCTACGCTAGTTTTTAATTCTGAAGAAGAGAGTAAAATGTCGACTTACAATTCTCAAGTGCGCTGAAATATACTTTGGGCTGTTTCCTCTTGATATGAGAAAACTAGCTTATCAATGTGCTGTCCAAATAAAAGAAAAAAATATCCCCAAGTCTTGGCATAAAATAATATGACTGGCCATGATTGGTTTTAAATTTTTATGAGCAGACATCCTCAGTTGTCTCTGAAAACACCAGAAGCAACGTCATTAAGTCAAGTAACATCTTTTAACAGAACAAATGTGAATGCTTTCTTTGATCAATATCAAGGGCTTGTTGAGAAACATAAATTCACTGCTTCTCGTATATGGAACGTAGATGAGACTGGTGTAACAACTGTTCAAAAGCCAAAGAAGATAATAGCTGCGTATGGACGAAAACAAGTAGGAGCTGTCACTTCAGTTGAAAGAGGGACTTTTGTCACACTCTGCTGTGCTATCAATGTATCTGGTAAATTCATTCCCTCAATGTTTATTTTTCCCAGAGTTAGATACTCGAAATTTTTTGTTCATGGAAGACCCTTAGATTAGGAAGTATCAGATGGACCGCTTTCGTCATCAGGCATCGTATAGTGACACACAAAATTACCACTATCTTCTAATTCCTCGCTATTGGTTNTCCCCTACTGCCATACTGCCTCTAGTACATATAACAGAATTTTCGCGGATTCAGTCAGCTGACTCTCTTCTTTGATGACTAGCTAGGGTTCTGCCGAGCATCATGAAAGCAAAAGTCAAAGTTTGTCAACTACACATGTACAGAAGTAAATAATACGTTCTGAAGTGCAATCTTTTATCCAGAAAAAAGCAAAGTAGCAAAAACTCGCCTTCAATTACGTACACACAATGCTCGTAAAGGCACATACGAACGTATTAAATGAGTGCAAGCAAAGTTAGTTGCTCCTTAGACTTTTTGGAAGTACTGAGGCACTGATCGAAATTTTATTGAAATTGACACATCTCCGCAAATATATTAAAAAAATGCTTATTCCTCAAAGTAATAACGAGAAATTGAAAGATAGTGGTAATTATGAGTATACCTTTCAGATCCCTAATGACAAAAGCAGTCCATTCGATACTTCCTACGTCACATTAAGTCAGCTGAAAAATATCAAAGTTAATGATTCCAGTACTACAATCGACCTCTGAATAATAAGGTATCATAAGGGCAGTTAAATTTTATATTTTGTTAAGTTAGTTAAAATGCTGTAATATGCCATTTTTTTTGTATGGAGGTTGGATACAGTCTTTTAGTACAGCGGTTAAACGGGGGCAGGGGTTTAGGAAGTATGCGACGTTGTCGACAGAGATTTTTTTTTTTGAGTTTGGATCAGTGTTTGTTATGATCATTAGTATTATTGTTTCGTCTGATGTAGTTAGTAAAGTAAAAAGTGTTATTTTAATTGATTGAAAAAATGCCAGGTATACGTAATAAAAAAGGCTAGTTTGTAAAAAAAAGAACGTTAAACAGAATAAATGCTGGACACGTGAATGGAAAAATTAACCGTGGACGCATCGTAAAAAAAAAAGTTTATGTGAATACTGATGGATCTGGTAACAAAACAATTAATAAAAATAAACATTGTTTCACACATAGTGCTGGAAAATAGCAAACTAATCATGAAGAATATCTTTAAACTTTCCTACTGAAGGCAGCAGAATTGTTGATCTGAGTTATATTTTTTAACAAAGGTTTTGTTGCTCTTGCAAAATGAGACTGAATTTGAGAAACATCAAGAATGAAGAAATCAAAGCTTTGGAATCTATCTGTGTTAGTTGTAGTAATTGCTTAAAATTAACTAAAATTGAAACTTTAAAACGATATAAAAGTCTTGTTACTGGGCAAGACCACTTTGAGGTCAACGCGAAAGCAGTTTTAGGTAAGTTGAAAAATAATACAATATTGTCAAAGTTTTTTACTCTGAAATTTATGATTTTAGGAGCTTTACATACTAGTGTTGGTCATATGTAGGTCAATAGTGTATTGAAGATCATGAGTTACCCAGATTTACCAATGGTACTTTTAAAAAAACTGAACGAGAAGTTGGGAATGTTGTTGAACGTCGCCAAGTCCAGTTTTGTTATAGCAATTTAAAAAGAAAAAAAGCTGTCTTTCTTGAATAATCTTAAGACATTGAGTTTATTGTAATTTTTTTTTCAATCCACGAAAACTTGATTCATGATATATAAAGAAAATTTGCTCCCAAACGGAGCATATTCTTCCTTTCCGATATTTTAAGAAAGTCCATACGTATTAAAGCTCCAATAAGCAGCATAATTTTTTACATTATATCATGATTTATAGTCGATCATTATATACACAAGATATTTTAGTACGATGCGATTTAATTCTTCATTTTTCACTGATCTATACACTTGAAGTTTTTTTATTATTTACAATATAATTATGCTCCTAAACGAAGCATATTTTTTCTTTCCGATATTTTAAGAAAGTCCATACGTATGAAAGCTCCAATAAGCAGCATTATTTTTTACATTATATCATGATTTATAGTCAATCATGCTACACAAGATATTTTAGTTCAACACAATTCAATTCTTAATTTTTCACTGATTTATACACTTGAAATTTTTTTATTATTTACAATATANGTAGCTAAAAATAATAAATTTAAAAAACTCCAAGCCAAGTGTACACTGTTTTACCTTCCTTTTGCAGGCCAGCAGATGACGGGAGGTCTCAGCATCAGGAGGAGGTCAAACTGTCAAAATATTAGTATCTTTTAATGTGGGCACGGTACAACGTGCTAACAAAGACGCCTATGATTGTCTAAGTGGTTTTTGTGCAATATTAGGGTATCATGCTTTCAAAGCATTAGACTACAAGTCATACAATAGAAAATGTGGTATATATGCGACTCTACTGTTTAAAATAATACCATCACACTTCACGATTGCCCTTTAAATTTTTCCGGTACTGCTAAGGCTATGAAATCCTCCGCTGCAGTTCAACTCGCTGCTCGAAGTCAAATTTTAAAAGAGGCTAATACTAAAATAAGCGTATTTAAAGGACATAATTTAACTTAAAAATTTGTCAGACTGCTGTTACTTTAAATAGTAATTATTTAAAGGAAGCTTTTAATTAGTAGACTTTGTTAAAATAAAAGACTTTTTACACCAGTATTTTCTGTAAAGTATAAAGAAGTGATGTGACATTAGGCAATGCATGTTTAAAAATTATTTAAAAATTAACTCAACACAATGAGCACATACTTCTACCTATATTTTAAAATTCTTACTGTTTCTTTTTAATTTTGGAAGTTATGCTGTTGTGCAAAAGTATTTCTATGCTTTCAATTATTAGTTTATTGCTTTATACATTACTTTACAATCTCAAGCAACAAATATTGGCCGCCCATTGTGATGTTATAAGCTAATTAATTTTAAATAAAAGTTGATGGTTTCAAACTTTTGTGGTTGATAGAAACTTTCTATTTTTCAAGTGTTTCTTTTTACAATTTTTTGAAATAGCAATTCTCATTTAAAACATAGAATATCAGAATTATTATGCATAATTATTAACATTAGAATTATTTAAATAAGTTGCACAAGTTAATATCAAATCAATTTATTTTCAATCAAAAAAGTTAATTAAATCATTGGAAAAACATAACCTGTATATCCGGATTAGAAAACAACAGCATACATTAACTTATAAATTAATTAATACTTCATTTCTGCCGAAAGTTACTTACATGTAATGGCAATTAAAGTATGTAAGAACACTTCACATGATTCAAAAAATTTGTTCCCAATGTTCGGTATATCAAATAATTCATTAACATTTTTTCATCAATTCTTTTTTTAAATTTCCTTTTCTACTTTGATAAGTGATTCGTCACTTTCTTCAATGCCGCTAGGACTTTCTTCATTAGCTGCTTTTTTGTTTTTTCGAGGAGCATACAAAGTTAACGTTTTGTCCAAACCAAGCAATGCCTCGGCCTTTTCCAAATCGTATAGGTCCTGGACATTATAAAATCCCTTTTGCAATCTTGAAGGACCATTTTCACCCTCGTGCTGTTTTTCCTGTTTTGCCTCGACTATAATGTCCCCACCAACAACCTGTAAAAATAATCAAGTTGATTTAAAAAATGTAATGTTTTTGGTTAAAAAAACGTAATATTTGTTAATTTGGTGATTTTTTTAGATTTACTTGACACGATTGATTATCTAACTTAAACTGACTTATTGACCTATTTTATGATAACTCGTGCTAATCAAATGAACGTAAAATCAGTACTCACCTTAACAATAATTTCACTTAAGGTGAATTGCGTACAATCCAGCTTTCCCACAATGGCGTTCTTATAGAAAAATGGAATATTACAGCATTTTAACTAACAAAACAAAATACAAAAATTAACTGCCCTTATAATACTTTATTATCCAGGTCGATTGTCGTACTAAAATTGTTAACTTTAATATAAATCGGCTGACTTAATGCGTTGTAGGAAGTATCAGATGGACCGCTTTCGTCATTAGGCATCGTATAGTGACACACAAAATTACCACTATCTTCTAATTCCTCGCTATTGGTTCGAGAAATAGGCATTTTTTTATAATATATTTGTGGAGATGTGTCAATTTTAATCAAACTTTCATCAGTGATTCAACACTTTGAGAAAGTCTAAGAGCCAACTGACGTTGCTTGCACTGATCCAATACGTTCATACGTGTCTTTCCGTGCACTGCGTGTGACGTCACTGTTGGCGAGTCTTTAACACTTGCTTTTTGCTGGATGTAAGATTGCACTTCAGACTTCAGGACGTATTATTTACTTCTACGCATGTGCAGTTTACAAAATTGGAAGTCTGCTTTTATGTACCTTTATAATTAGTAAAACCCCAGTTACTAATCAAATAGACAGTCATCTGACCGTTTTCTTGAGATTCGAAAATTTCGTTACATGTACTATGCGCAGCAGTACTGAGTCTCCCTGCATCTTTTTCTCTAGACGTCTCTAAGTCAGAAAGATGAGAAAGGGCCAAAGCTGGGTGTTCTTTTCCATTTTTTTTTTTTTTTTACGTATTTAAAAAGTCAAAAATTAGGCTATTGCGAATGAGTTGTAAAATCAGTAATGTAAATTAGGAATATCGTGGTTAATCATACATGTGCAAAAGAAAATGTAAAAATCGGATAACTCCTTGAAAAGTAATTAAACTTGCTTCACTAAATTTACTGTGGCAATTAAATTTAATATGTATAGCTATTGTTTACAGTACGTTTTATGTTGTTGTATCAGAAAAAATCATTGATGGTCATCACAGGTCCACGTGCACGTGCATGAGTCAGGAGAAAATTTCACAGGAAGAAAAAAAATAATAGGAACATCAAAAATTCGTCTTTTACTATAGAATTATAAAACGTATAGTGCTGAGACTTATTTTATTGTGTTTATTTTAAACAAATGCTACTACTTATTTTCAGATTTTGAAAAAAGATGATAATTTTTACTCACTAGAATTTAGTTCGAGGTTTTTTTAACGAATGCGCATAATCTTTAATCGAAACTCCATGGTAACTATTTTTAAGAATTCATCTATATTGGAATATAATAATTATTTATGTGTATGCAAACATAAGTAAAATTTAAGACAAACTCTGAGTGCGGCAGTACTCATCGTTCTATTTTTACCGATGCATTATGCATCTTAATAACCTTTTACGTTGACTTAACAGAAACTTTGAATTCCACTACATAAAATCACTTATGTACTTGAGCTTACTTAGACAATTTAACTTTTCATTTAACAAATAATTTTTTTTCTTTTTAAATAAAAAAAATATAGATGCAGATAAAGAATACAGAGAAGAAAAATATTGGAATTCTCATGGGCGTACTCTCTATATTCTTTGTCAGAAAAGGCCACAAAAGAAAGTACCCACACATTTATGAAACTTCTTATTTTCATGTCCTTAATCTCTAACGTTTTATCTTAAACTAGATGATAATTTAGTAGAAACGTTAATATTGTGTAACAAAAAAATTCAAGCTTTTTTTCTATCATGTCACGCATAAATACTGCGTATACTCTTAAAAACCTTGCAATTTTTTTCTGTGTTCCCGACAAGGGTAGTTGATAATAAGCGATTTAATTGTAAGTTTTTTCTCTCGTTCTTTTTTAATAGAAAAGTAGTTGTCTTTTCGTGAGTGGAGGTGCTTTTTGAATGCCTCAATGATACGACCATTGTGTCGATGATTGCGTGTCTGACGACGGAAGAGGTGGTGTCATTCAGACCCGAATTTTCTACTATAAAGTTATTCTGTCCGTGTATTTACGAAGTAAAAGGAAGAGAAGTGGAGATGTGATTCCTTCCCCTTTTGCGGACGGACACCAGGAGACGTTCGAATATAACCGATTTTACTTTCTTTTTTTTTTCGATTTTTCGTTGGCATAGTAACAGATTTTATTTTCAATTTAAAACGAAAAAGAGAGAAAACGTCATTCTTAAAAAAGACTTTATTTAAACAACAGCGTAGCATAATCTTTTTTGAGATACGTAAAAGTTTTTTCTAATATAACAGTGTCTATTTCTTGTCTCCGCATAGTAGATAGTCAAATACATTTTGCTTTTACCACGCAGCTGTGTTTATAAGATATTCACATTTATTTATATGGAGATGCACAGGTTTTATGAACGTTTAATAATATATAAAGATTATAAAATTCCGACTACATTTGGAATAACTGATTTCGTTAATGACGCAAGCAGTCCATCCGATGGTTTCTGCAACACATTGAGTCAGCATATATTTCTAAAAATGAATAATTCCAGTACTACAAACGATCTGGATCACAAGGTATGATTTTTGATAAGTGCAACTAACTTTTGTATTTGGTTGAGTTATTTAAAATGTTGTAATACTCCATTTTTCGTAAGAACGACTTTGTAAAGCAGCTGGTTTAGAAAGTCCTCAGAACATCGATGAAAGTGTTAAATAAATCACTTATTAATGTTGAAAAGAAAACTCAAAAAGAAAATTAATGAAAAAATGTGAATAAATCATTTCATTTACTGAAAATTAAGAAAAACATTTTTTAATTACATAAAGTGTTCTTAGAAATTTAAATTGACCTTAAATGTAAGTCACTTTTAGCTGATATAAGTTATTCATCGATTTATAATAGATCATATGCTGTTGGTTTTAATCCAATCAGATATTGTTAATGTTTTTTTAAAGATTAGATTAACTTTATCGTGTGCAAATTACTTTATTTATTATATGTAAGCCCATGGAAATTTTTCAAGTAGTTTTAATTTTTAAATAACGTTTAATGTTATTTAAGTTTGTTTTCAGTTTCAAATCTAAAACTAAAAACTGTGGACTACAGTCTCACGCTTCTCCACAGGCTGCGGGACAGCAGATAGTTCAACTATTTGTTTGTTTAAGGAAAATTAAAAGAAAGGAAGAAGTAGAGTGTTGAATATAATATCCAGATTAACTTACCTTTCTTTCCGCTGATTATTAATTCGGATGACCTGCACTCCCTCTTTCAGTCAATTTATAATTATTTATTTTTATATTTATTTATTTGTTATTTATTATTTTATAATAATTTAAATTCCTTTTTCAATTAGTTTTATATCACTTTATTTTATATTACTAGTATACATATAAAATAAAACAGAAAAGGAAAAAATAGACGGAACGTCTGGTTAATCTTATAAAATTAATTATTACGTCTGCACTTGATGAGCGGCAGCGGGCTACTAACTAAAACGCCGCGCAAAGAAATGCACCTTGCACGAAGTTTTAGTTAAACTTCTTTGTCTTACTTGCTATGGGGCCGGTACTTGCTGACTTCATGTGTTTAGGCTTCATGGCTCGCTTCGGTTGTCACTTGACGCTTCCAAGAGCCACGAAGTACACAGTCAGCTTTGTTAGTTGACGACTCTCGTTGAGTATGACTCTGTAAAGAGTCTTAAAATTCTATCATTGGGAATGAAATATAACAGGATAAAATAGAATAAAAATGAAAATTTATTAATTTACGCAAGTCGTCACCTAACAGCCTCCCCTTCTTAAAACTATCACTATTTTTGGTGAATACGTATTAAAACAATCTGATTTAAGGTAAAAAGTGGACTATGGTAAACTGAATACCTAAAAAAAAAATAGAAGAAAAAACAAATTTTTTACTTTTTACCCTTTTTTTTTTTTAATTATTCTAACCCTGTAAATAAAAATTTATTAGCAGTAATCTTTAATATGCATATTAGCATTATAAAAAAAAATATATTACAATAAGTGTGATGTGTTATTATGTTTTTTTTTTTTTTAAATTTTGTTG
>NW_019379679.1:214356-265876 GCF_000648655.2 Copidosoma floridanum
TTGTGTGGATGCGTTTTTTTTTTTTTTTTTTTTTTCCCTCTGTTTCGTGCGTGCGCGTTAAGCATCGTCGTCTTTCCGTACCGGCTCATCGTATTAAAACGGCAGTGCTGCCACGTGCAGTATCTGTACAGTTGAAACGGCTCGAGCACGCATAGTTTTGGCAGGTGTGACGTCAGAAGCAGTCAAAACAAGAGGCTTAATTTTTTTAACCTAATATTACTTGTACTTATATTTTCCAAAAACACACGTTATTGCTTATCAAATTTTATTATAGTATACTCTCCCAAGGAAAAAATAGTGACACTAGTCAACAGGTAAGAGAACGAAGTGATCTTATATTAAAAACAAATTTTTTGTATAGACAGGTATCGATGAGAACTGTTTTCAGTTTGTGGACAATAAAATGTTACATTATTTGTTTGCCAAAAATAAGTAAATTGATAACAAAAACTTTTTTCAAGTAATCAAACACCAAAACCAAGAACTCTTAAATACCTGCCTCTGTAAAAAATTTTTTTTATGCAATATAACTCACTTTCTTCTCCGACCTGGTGTATAGTTTCACTCATTTTAATTGCTTTCAAAACAATTATTACATTGTTCTATGTTCCATGAAATAAATTTATTTCGACAGTTTTATTATTTTCATAATAAACTACAACAAAATTGGATAAGTGAACATGTGTATTGTACAGGTATAAGTAGCATTAGATTGAACAATAATTGAGCCTTATATTTTAAATGTCTCTGATACCTGCCAAAATTGCATGTGTATGGACAATGAATGTGGCAGTATTGCGGTTTTTTTAAAGTAGTGTTCATAGTTAAAATGGTAAGATTTTTTTTCTCTGCTTATATGAACCATTGAGCATCCTCCTGCTACCAAGGGGCCCTCAAATTGTCCTCCCAATCCTCCCTTGTGATTCCTTCTCCTACTTCAGGAAGCAGCACTGCGACCCCGAGCCATTTACAAAAGGCCGCGGGTCTCTTGGTGCTGCTCACCAGCCCCAGCCTCAGCTCCACATTGCTAAAATCGCCGATCGCGAAGCCTGAACCGACATCTGATTTTTATGTGTGAACACTGCTGGCTGTATGACAAAGGCAGCAGTGTACACATGCGGCTAAACATCAACAAAACACCACTGGCACGCTGACTGCTCCGAAATCACAGCACAGCTCTCTTTCTCTTCGACTCCGATTTTGCTCGCTCTTAACGCGGGCCCACCAAAATCAAATCGCTCGTGCTCGTCCAGACCAAGACGATGACGATCCGATCCTCAGTACCATCTTCTTCACGCTTATTTAGCTCCGCGCCCTCTGGAGCTGCTTGCTCCTCCGCTGACTCTCTCGGCGCACTTCGTCTTTCTTGTGTATTACACCAACCTACTGTAACCTTAGTGTGTGCGTGCGCCCACACGAACATGCGCAGGTACTACAGTAACACGAGAGGCGCGCTCTCTTTCTCTCTCTCTCTCTCTCTCGGACGACGTGCACTGCATACAGATGTAGTTAGTACAACGTAGACGCCCGTGCCAACAGCAGCAACAGCTACTTAAATTCTCGGAGTGTTTATTTAGCTAGCCAATATACTGGACGCTAGTGCTTCAAAAATCGTAACGGGCGTTTTTTTCTTTTCCCCCAGGCTCGTGCCGTATAGATGACGTTTACGTGCAGGACGCGAGGTCACAGTCGCGCCTCCTCTCTGATGCTGCCGAGGCGGCCTGCAGCTGCTTGTTGCAGCAGCGACGATATGTGCGCCTAGCCCGCAGTGTGGTGTGTGGTGTCTATCGCGGAGAGTCTCACACGTCGACGTGTAGCCACTGCAAGTGCATCATACCCGGAACGAAAAACCAAGCAGTTGGGTCGTACTCCCGTGCCGGCTCGTTCGATTGTCTTTGGCTCGGCCGTTTGCTTCGGCTACAGTTTCTGTTGCTGCTGCTTCTTCTTCGTCTTCTGCTGTTCGTGCGTTCTCTTTATGAATCATTGGGCATCTTCCTACTACCACGGGGCCCTCGAATTGTCCTCCACTAACTCGTTCTTGTCGGTATTCTACTCCAGGGAGCAGCACCGCGACCCCGTGCCGTTTACGAGAGGCTACGGGTCTCCTGGTGTTGCCCGCTGGCCCAGCCTCAGCTCCGCACTGCTGAGATCACGAGCTGCCTGTCGTAGTGGCGCGGAGCCTGGACCGAGCACGACATCAGACTTTTGTGTGGACGCACGACACGCCGTGCTGCCGCTGCTGGCTGCACGACAAAGACAGCAGTATACACACGCGGCTCCCCCCTATGCCCCAACACCAACAAAACACAACTGGCACGCCAGCAGCAGACGTCGTCGACGTCGCCGTCGTCGTCGTCGTCGCTGTTGCCGTTGCCCGGAAGCAACGGCAGTGCCCAACTGTATATTGACTTAAAGACCCCACTCTCTAAAAAGACTCAAAGTGTCAGTGTGTTGTTTAACTATTTTTTTTACTCGTCGAATTAGATGAAGCTGCGGCCGACACGGTGAGGCTGAGAAAGAGACGCAGATTAAAGTTGGTCGGTGCTTCGTCGAGGAGTAGCGTCTGACCATCGTGTTCACAACGACGAACACCATCGTCATCAGCAGGATGGCCGACCATCTAGTTGACGGGCCGCCTAATAAACGGCCCAAACTCAGTGATCCCTTTCAGGGTTCATCGGATTCCTCGAGTGAGTACCCAGTTTCTTTATTATCAACAATTGTTTTATTTTTCTTTATTTTATTTTTTGCCAATGGATTTTGTGAGATTGTGTTGTATTTATTCATTTGTTTGTTTTTTTTTTCTCTTTTTTTTTTTTTTTTTTTTTTTTNTTTTTTTTTTTTTTTTTTTTTTTTTTTTTTTTTTTTTTTTTTTTTCCCACGTTTTTCGAGACAGGCAGGCAACTTTTCGAAATCAGTGACAGTGTCAATTCGTTCCTTGATTCTGTTGATAAATAGTCGAAAAATCAGATGTTAGCAAACAAGAGTGACGCAACGCCGAGTGTCACGTTTTGTGCGAGTCTGTTTACTTTACTATAAGTATCTGCTCGGATGATGGAATTCAGAGTTGACGATTTAATGGTGAACATGTACAATTGTGCATTAACAAACATCATTTGTTGCCGAACTCGCTCTGTTACGCTGCTCCGAAATATACTGCATCCTTTTCTCCCATTTTTCTCGTTTGTTTACATTGCCTTTGAGTTTTCATTTTTTTTCTTTGCCAATCTTGTATGACTGCAAGCACATGGGCCGCTTGTGTACTTGTCTCTCATTCTCTACATTATGCTCTTTCTCCTTGTCAATGGTACAAAACTTTGCTTATACTTGTTTGTTCGAAACTTTGATTTTTCAATGATTCATCTTTGAATTTGTTGTATGAAAAGTGTAACGTAACAAACAGTTTGTATGATTCAGTGGATTTTATGAATTACAAAATTTTCAGTAAACGATAAAAACGAGAATTTTGATAAAGATTACCAAATATTCAGCGATGAATTACAAACCATGTTGAAGGATTTGTTTTTCGTAGTACTTTTTTTTCATCAGTGAGTAAATTTTTAATTTTGAAATTTTTTAGTTAGCAAGTAAATTAATGATTTTGTTGAAAGTTTTTCATCAAGTCTCCTGTTTAGTACAAAAGAAGGATTTCAAAAAATGTCATTTTCTCCACATCTTTGTACTAAAATCAACTCATCAGTTGATTCGTTTCTTCTTTTTGGTATTTTTCATTGATGTTTCTAAAGTCAATAAATACCAAAATTCACAGAAAATGATGTGATATTGGAATGTGAACAGGTGGAAAATGACAACAAACTGTCAATGATGCCTCGACAGGTGCACATCGGTGTTACAGTGTAGTCGTCTCTCCATCCAAAATACATGAAAGCTTTCTCCAAACATCTCGTTTATCAAATCTTCCCAATCGTATGACCGAGTGAGTCGCTTATCCATTGAAAATATAAATCACAACGAGTTTTTCTATCAACTTACCCTACTCGAACGAAAATTTTAACCAAGTTTCAAGCATAGATCTGACAATTGAGATGAATAGCGTTTGTATTCTTGTATTCCACGATCCCCGCGTAAGCGGTAAAAAACTCGCAAGTAGGTGTGTACACACCCAGCAACCATTTCGGCACCCGCGAAGCTTTATCGAGGGAACATAGCACCGCGAACGGTGGTAAGTGCACCTATATATGTAAAACACCTATATATACGTGATACACAGTGCGGCGTGGAGTCCGCGCCGCTGTGAGTTCAACATACCAAGCAGCTTCCATCCATATAAAAGCGCGTTCGGCTAGTAGGTATATACATTATATACGTGTGTACCTATGTAAAGTGTGTAATATAACAACTTTACTACACTACATCGCCGGACAGGCGCGTCTGACCTATTTTCTCATCCCCATAGCGCTCCTTTTAGCTGCCGCGTTGTTCTTCATTCTATTACTTCTGGGTATACTATACATG
This sequence comes from Copidosoma floridanum, assembly GCF_000648655.2. The sequence goes on from NW_019379679.1 coordinate 218,833, forward strand.
AAATACTGTGCTCCGAAATCCAAAAAAAAAAAAATTAAAGTTAAAGCTCGCGAGTACCCATCAAGCCCGAGACGGGGTTGAAAAGAACAGGGGCAATAGCGTACATTTACCTAATACAGAGAAGTCGAGCGATAGAGAAAGGAGGAACACGAAAATAACGCGGAGGTGCGAAAGGAAGGAAAGACGGCTGATGGCTGGCTGCTGTGGCGTTGGTGTCGGGGCGAGCGAACTCTGACATGTTGTGCAGTGTATGTATATGTGTGTTGGCCGCGGCTCTGTTGTGCTCTCTCTTTCTCTCTGCGCCACTCACTTATTTCACTCTGCATTTTGCTTTGCGCGGTGTGTAGGGACTCTCTCGGGGTGACTCTGGAGTATCGCGGTTCGCGGTGTGTGCCGAGGCGCGTCTTGTTCTTTTTCTCTCCTTCATCCTTGTCATCTTGGTATATATTTTATAGTGGCTCCAAGTCATTTGCTGCAGCTGTTTGGATGTTTAGGGTTGTGACTTGTTCAATTTTTTCTTCATCGATTCATCACCGAGAGATGAACCAGAGGGTTTTCGAACTTGGGATACAGCTTGTACTTATTGTGGAGGTTCATGATACGTTTTTCTAAAAATCTGGGACTTTAATCTCTTCTCTGTTGCCTCTTACCCTGCAGTAACTGCATTACGTCTGTCCTGTCAAAAACTAAAGCGTTATTTAGTACTTTCTTACTTTGAAAGTTTGTTTTCACTTGTCTCTATTTAAAAAATGTTAAATGAATTAGTTTTTACTTACCTATCAGACCACACAACGAAATCCCAACTATACACTTACTACAACATCCAAGAATTCTCTGTACTTCGTTTTTGTTGAACAGATTTTTAATACATGAGCAATTTCCTAGCTTTTGCTAATTATTATTATTATTGATAATTGTAACATTTACATGATTGCCAATCTAGTGCACGCTGTTACGCATGAGCACACTTTGACATTTGGTACAATTTTGATCTAGAGAGATGCAGTAAACATTTTGAGTAAAGCTCGCATGCAGTATGTGCACTAACCATGTATAAACAACTTTTTTTCTCCCTTAGTTTGTTCCTCCTATGTCTACTGTAAATGATAAAAATGTAATTAGTTATTACACAAAGTCTCCTTCATCCTTAATATGTAAAAAAAAATCTCGTCTGTCTTCTTCTGTGGTATAATGAATTATTGTACGAGTGTACAGAAAACAAATAATTAATCCGTCAATCGATGACAACTGGCAATTCTAATATCTTAATAATCAAAACTGTAACTAAGTCACAGAAACTTAAAAAAATTTTGTTGTACTACAAATTGTCGATTGACGGAATGGTGCTGGTGTAATTTAGTTGATATGCGTCAGGGTGATTCTCATTCATCTCATTGCAGAATTCGTAAAATTTTGATGAATCTAGAAATTTTTAATTTTTTAATGATTCATATCATACTTATAGTAGTCAAAATTAGAGAAAGTAAGAATCACACTGAACGGCATATTACAAAATGTACATTAAAATGGTAAACGGATGAGAAAAAAAAAAACCATAAACTTGTAAATATTAAAAAACACAAAATCTAATGCTTGAGCTAAAAAAGTAAACTCTCAGTTTAATAGTTTCTGCGACTTAGTTAAGGTGTACTTCAGAAAAAAAAAAAAAAAAAAAAAAAAATATTTACAATTATTACAAACAAAAATCAAAGATGCACAGTCTAAAATGATATAAACTGTGATGCATATGTAGTGCGTATGGCGCCTCTAATGGTGCACCATGCTTATACAAACTACGGGGGAGGTGGCAGTGGTAATATACAACAAATGCAACTACACCACCACCATCATTATCATCTACAACAACTTCAGATGCAGCCAATTTGGAACCACAATCGTGCCACGCGCAAAAGAAGTAAATATTAAAACAAAACAACAACAAAACTTTCAGCAAAATTGTTGATTTTAATAATCAATCGCGAAAAACGTGTGTCTAAACCTAAATCTCATATTATATCAAAGTTTTCATGACTTCTAGGGCTCTCATCCGGTATAAATTTTCATTGTTCAGTGTTGGAAAACGAAAAAAAAAAAAAAATTAAAACTGATCTTTCTAATTCAAAAAATGACGTTTCAAAAAATTTACCACCACTGATCATAAAGTTTCTTAATCGAAATAAATCATAAATTTGTTTGAGCACTAAAAAAAATTTTTTTTTCGTTTTACTTCCCTTCATTCATACATCCCATTAATTTTCAAATCATCAATTTCATAAACTGTATCAAAGTTCATTCAGAAAAAATTAGTTATTTGTCTCATGATAACAGTACAGCAGCAACGGGTCTGCTTCTTTGTCTTACTTTAATCGACACTAAATATTTTGTCCTTTAACTGTATACTTTTTTTTTTACTGTAGTATAGGGCAGGCAAGGCGATTGACCAATGTGGCAAAGAAAATGGCTTTGATATTTTAACATTGAGACATGCGGCAGACACGCATAGAGACATTATTGTGTATTGTAAAGAGAGAGAAAATCTACGATAATCTCGAAGGAGAGGTAGTTAGCTAAATTCATATAGGCAAGTAAAAAAAAAAAAAAAGTTAGTGTTTAATATAAGTATTTATGTATGCTGGTATTTTATGTTTCACTGTTACCTTCTTGATGCTAAATAATAAGTTGATCGAGTAACAGACAATCTATCAAGTTTTGACCCAATACTGAAACAACTCCAAAAAAAAAAAAAAAAAAACCCAAGTTTTTGTCGTGTGAAAAGTTCGCCAACGTTAACCAACTGTATGTAATAAATGTCAAATTGTGTGCACGATGAACGATAAATTCACGTGAAGCTGTCGTATCACGTGAAAAAACCACAGATAAGAGAAACACGAAATATTTGAAACGATTCATTAAAATCAAATAACAAATACTGGTATGATTTTAATATTAATTTAAAAGAGAGAAAAAAAATCTAGTTACTCAAAGATGTGACCCTGGCGCAGGGTTGTAATAAAAAAAAGGTGATGGTAATAAAGTGCAACATAATAATAATAACCGACGTAACTTGTTTTATCTAATTTAACTTGTATTTTATTTAAATGTAACAATACTACAATATAAATGTTATTAAAAAGTAAAAATAAACCATATTCTTTTAGCTTGCAAATTATAGAAAGTCCTGATAAGATATCAACTTGTACATTTTATTGTATGTCTCTAAGCATGTGACTATATTACAAGTTTGTCATTAGTAGCTTTTGCAGCTTTTGTAGTTTTGTAGCACGTGTTTATTGTGAACTGATTTTTTTTTTCTTTTGATTTTTCCGCTGTAGCATACAGTTTTGCTAATGCGGTGTATGTCTCATGTCTTATATTTTTCCTATATTAAGTGTTTAATTTTTAATTATTTTCGTGTTTATTTTATTTTATTTTTTATTTTTTTTATTTTTTTCACTTGATACACTCGTTTGTTTATACTCATACGAGATGTTTGCATATAATTTTTTGGACATCATGTAATCTATATACATATGTGTAAGTTACCCCAATTTTTTTCTTGTCTACAAATATGGTCAGTCGTACGACGTAAAAATAACGAAAATATTGTAAATATTAGTTATGGTGATGGTATTAACTTTGTCTCCATGCAATATGTATACATAGACTAATCATGCTATACTTATTTTTACGGTATTTACCACGGTTTTTTTTTTTTTCATTTTGCACAAATAAACCGCCCTTTTCTTATCCGCACAGCCTTTATTTAATCATTAATGATGATAACAAAAAACAATAATCAAAATTAACGTAACTGTTCGATATAATTAAGCTTCAATTTAGATGACAATTCAGAACTCTTATTAATTTTTTTATTTTATTTTTTTTCTGTCCTACCTTCATTGCATATTTCACTTAATTGATCTGTTCACAATTTTAGTGTATCATATACATTCAACATTGTAAAGCTCCATTGCACAAAAATAGAAAGAAAAAAAAAAAAAAAAACAACAACTATCGTTTTAACACATTCACACCACATATTCCCTTCATAAAAAGAGATTAACAAAAAACGAAATGTTAACAATCCATGAAAAAAAAAAGAAAAAAAAAAGATCAACTAACGAAGACCTTTTCTTCTCTTTCAATTTCACAGGTTACATGACGAACACAGACATGTTCGACCTTGAAGACAATCTGCCAGACGATCTGCTGTCGACGAGCTCCTGGGGTTCTGCGCCTGAAAGCACAAAACCCCCAGCCACGGGTCCTGGACCTGGGCAGCAAAACAGCGCCCTCGATCCAGATCTGCGCCACGTTCAACAGCAACAGCTATCGCACCACCTTCTCCAACAGCAGCAACAGGGCAACAAGGGCCTCGTGACGAATTCGCTCGTGATGGCTAGTAACGCCCTTGGTAGCAAGTCGCCCAGCCTACAGTCGCCGCCAAACGTTTCGGTCTCGAAAAACGTCGTCGACCAGCAAATGGTCGTCTCTTTGGGCCTGTCGGGCAGTATAGCCAGCTCGTTGGCGGGTGGTCAGCCGCAGGCAATGTCGATGACCGGCCCAGGAGCGCCTCCAGGTGCAATGGGCATGCAACAGCAGACCCAGTCAAATCAGCCGGTCGTCCAGCAGTCGAACCAACCAAACCAACAGTCAGGTCCGCAGTCTGGTCCCCAACCGGGCCAACAGCCGGGTCAGCAAGGTCCCCAGCCGGGTGGCATGGCGATGCAGGGTCCCCCGGGCATGAACTCCGGCTTGGTCATGACGAGCGGGACAACAGCACCCAGCAGTAGTAGTAACAATAACAGCAGTAGCAGCATGAGTGGCATGGCCGGGGGTGGTCTCATCGTGGCCAACAGCCTGAACAAGCAGCCTTTGAACGCCGTGACGATGATGGGTGGCCCCGGGGGTATGCACCACGTGGGCCCTACCCAGCACGTGGGAGTTGCCCAGATGCAGAATGGCCCGGTCGGTGGTGGTATGATGAATGTCAGGACCGTGACGATGCAGCAGCAGGCGGCTCACATGGTCAGCGGTCCAGCACGCGGGCAGAGTCCCCACCAGCAGGTCCATCAGGGTGGCATACTAACCGGGCCCGGTGGACCTAGGATGCAGGTGCTCCCAAACATGTCCAATATGACCAACATGGGACAGATGGCTGCCGCCGCCAGTCCTTACGGTTACGGTAAGTCGACGCTATACCTATAATACACCTTATCGTGCACTTTGCCCAAAGCGCACCTGTTTCCTTCAAGGCTTCATTGTCAAATGCAACGAATGTCCAATCTAACGGTGCGCCAAATCAATTTGGAAGGGTAATTAGCCCGTCGCTTTGATTACTTTCTCGCGATGGGTCAGTCACCTTGACCACATGGCTATAAAAAATATCTTTTGATCTCCAATATTAGAGAGTTTTTTTTTCGTGATTGTAAGAGCACCTTTTGTCTACAATAGGGTCTCCAGGTAGTGGCCCAGCAGGCCCAGTTGCGGGCAATCCAGTTGCAGTCGTAACGCCTCAACAGCGTAACGCAGTAGCCGCGGGGATGACCGCGATGCAAGTAGGCCGCTTCGGTGGTGCGCCAGGAGCAGCTGGCCCAGCGGGCGCTGGTGCCTCAGGCCCACTTGGAGCAGCGGGTCCAGGAGGAGCCGGGTTGCCTGGTGGCGTGCCCGTTGGCCAGGAAGGTGGCATGGCACAGCAAGCCCAACCACCCGCCCCGAGCCCAGCTCAGCCGCAGAGTGGGGCGCCCAGTGGTGGTCAGCCCGGGCCTCAACAGGCTACGCAAGCCCAAGTACCGGGTAGCCAGCAACAACGTAAGCCACAGAGTCCTGACATTCATAAAATTACTGCAACCTTGTATTAATTGTTGGGTATCGTGTGTTCTTCCAGGTGCCAGACCAGTTATCGCGGATCCAGAAAAACGAAAGCTCATTCAGCAGCAGCTTCTTTTGTTTTTGCATGCGCACAGTTGCCAGCGCCGGGAGAATCAAGCACCCAACAACGGGGAACAGTGGCAGTGCAACCTGCCACACTGTAAGACGATGAAAAATGTTCTAAACCATTTGTCCCAATGCACGGCTGGCCGGAGTTGCAACGTTCCCCATTGTACGTCGTCCCGACAAATAATCGGTCACTGGAAGAACTGCACGAAAACCGATTGTCCGGTCTGTTATCCGCTAAAACAGGCCGAAAAAAATTGGCAGAACAACGCGGGCGCTGCACAAGCGAACAATCAACAGAATCCCGGCTTAGCGGATACGCGGAGGGCCTACGACGCTCTAGGCATAAACGTGCCCGCGACGACGCAGCCCGGCCTCCTGCAGCCCCAGCAGGGCGTCAACAGACAAGCACGGATGGCGAATCCAGTGCTTCAGGCGCAACCGGGCGCGATGAGCAACGTTAGGTTGCCCCAGCGCGATGTTCAAGGTGGTCCCGATCAGTCATCGGTCGTGGGTGCCGGTCCACACCAAGTCGTAGCACCTAACGTCTCCCTGCCTCTGAGCTCGGATCCGTCCGCTGTGTCAGGTGCCGCTGCGGCAGCCGCGGCGGCCGCTGCTGCTGCAGCCAATCAACAGCAGCAGCAGCAGCAGCAGCAGCAGCAGCAGCAGCCAACTCTGACGTCGGCCCCTGGTGCCGGAGTATCCGGGGTTGTCGTCAGTCAGCAGCAGCAACAGCCATCCGCAGCGGCTGCTGCTGCGGCTGCAAATATTCAGCAGCAGCTCTTTGGTCTCGGCGAATCTGGCCAGCCGGGTGGCGTCCCGGCCGGTCTTATGGGCGATGGTAGCAACTGCCTTGCTAGTCTCCAACTCCCTGGTGGACTTCAGCCGAGCCAGGTAACCGCGACGCCTGTCCAAGGTACAAAAGAGTGGCATCAGTCAATCACCCCCGATCTCAGAAATCACCTTGTACATAAACTGTAAGTATGCGCTTTCTCACGTTTACTTGGTAGCAGTAGTCGTAGTAGTTGTGATTGAACGTTGGAATAATGCTTTTTTTCCAATTCCAGTGTCCAAGCGATTTTCCCCACCCCCGATGCCACAGCTATGTTGGACAAAAGAATGCACAATTTAGTTGCGTACGCCAGAAAAGTTGAAGGTGATATGTACGAAATGGCCAATTCGAGGTCGGAGTACTATCACCTGTTAGCCAAGAAAATCTACAAAATTCAAAAAGAACTTGGTAAGTCCAATTTTATTGTTATGTACACTCTCAGGTTGAAATCCTTTGAAACGTCGTTATCATACCAAACTTATACTTTTTTTATTTACTTCAATCACGTAGAAGAGAAACGTCAGAAACGCAAAGAACAACAAATGCAACAGCAGGCTCAACAACAACAACAACAACAACCTCAGACTCCTGGAGCGCCAGGACCGAGTCTGAGGCCGTGCGTGCCCCAGAATATGAATTCCGTGGCAAGGCCAGTCAGTGCGGTTCAACCAACACTACGTAGTCACTCTCCCGGTATGGGCCAACTTGGTTTGCCCGGTATGCCCGCCATGCAGCCAAACCAACGTATGCAGTTCAACCAGCAAGCCCAGCAGCTACAGGTCCAACAAATTCAGGCTCAGCAGGCACAGAACCAGCAGCAAAATATGATGGTTGGACCGGCGGGCCCGAGTCCCAATGGCCAGACCGTCTCGAATCCTGGCCTAAGTCCCTTTGGCCAGTCTCAAATTTCTTCCCAAACAAACTTGACCACGACAACCGTGACGGCTAGTCAATTCCCAACGTCCAACGGCACGTCGACCGGTCTGTCCAACAGTTCGTCGATTCACAACCAAAATCAGTTCAATGAGATAATAAAAGTCAGGCTAGCGGCGGCGCAAGCTGCTCAGCAACAGCAGCTTCAACAGCAACATCAACAGCAGCAGCAGCAGCAACAGACTCAGCCTACCGGTGTAGGCCAAAATGTCTCTGCGACGATACCACAGGCGCCATCGCCCTTTGGAAGTTTGCAGCAGCAGCAAAACCAACAGTTCCTGGTGTCGCGGCCGCTCTCGTCCACGACGCCCAATGACAACGGTCTTTCGGTGTCGACGCCACAGACAATACTCCCGCCAGCGTCCAGCGGACCCAGTCCGAGTGCCACGTCCCTACCCAACGGTCCCCATTCGGTGACTTCGATGCCAAATACGCCACTCGTTCCCTCTCTGATGACACCGTCGCAGGTGGCCAGCGCAAATCTGACACCGCCCCATTCCAGCACGACTCCGTCCCCTGCTAACCACGGCAAGGGCATGAGCTCACAAGAGCGGGCTGCTCTGAATGCGCCTCGAGGCTCTTCCTCCATGTCGTCACAGATGGCTGCGATAACCGCCGCTCTCGATCGCGACAACTCCCCGACGCTGCTCATGAACAACAACAAGGGCAAGCTCGACACGATCAAAAGCGAAGAGTCCAATGTTAAAATGGAAATCGATCAGGACGGCGAGATCGGTGACGGATCGGGCATTACCAGTAGACCCGACTCCGCGAGCGGCAGCGGCAAAGCCGGTAACGACATGAGCGGCAATCAGAGCAAGACTGAAATCAAACAGGAACCCATGGAAGAGTGTTCCGGTCACATTGGCAATGTTACAATCAAGGTAAATTTATTGTCGACACTTTGAGTGCGCGTCGATAATTTGTTGACAAATGTATGTATAAAAAATTAAAATATGCTTTACAGGAGGAATTGGGAATAAAAGAAGAAAGCATGCCAGGGCAAGATTCAACGAGTAGCGACATGAAGCCATCGGTACCAGAACCAATTACCCCGAGTGGTAGCTCAACCGGCGACAAAAAGCCAATCTGTCTGTTCAAGCCCGACGAGTTGAGGCAAGCGCTCATGCCCACTCTTGAGAAGCTCTATCGTCAAGATCCCGAGTCTCTGCCGTTCAGACAGCCTGTAGATCCCCAAGCACTGGGCATCCCCGACTACTTTGACATTGTCAAGAAGCCCATGGATCTGTCCACGATTAAAAGAAAGTTAGATACGGGGCAGTACAGCGATCCATGGCAGTACGTTGATGACGTGTGGATGATGTTTGAAAACGCGTGGCTTTACAATCGCAAGACTTCCAAGGTTTATAGATACTGTACAAAGGTAAGCAGCTTTTAATTTTGTGTCTTCAAGGTAATTTTTATGCTATAGTGTAACTTTTTTGTAATCATTTACATGTTGTATTTTTGCAGTTATCGGAAGTCTTTGAAAAAGAAATTGATCCTGTGATGCACGCGCTGGGATACTGTTGCGGCAGAAAATATACGTTCAATCCACAAGTTATGTGTTGTTTCGGCAAGCAATTGTGTACGATAGCAAGGGACGCTAAGTACTTCTCGTACCAGAACAGGTCAGTAAAAATATTCATGCCAACATTTTTTTCATTAATATTCGATTTCATACATACAAAATTGTACGTATTTCAACCGATATATCTTTAAGCCCTTGGAGAAAATTTTCTCTTCAAACGTACTTAAATTTTTACGATTCTAAGAATCGTTAATTTTGTGTTTTTTATAGTATTTTGCTTTCTTAATTTAGGTAAAAAATCTGAATAACCTCCTCCAAGTGCAATCGATATGTCCGTATGTAATTATATTATGCATGAATATAAGACAATAGAACCAAGTAAAAGTCTACTTATTTTTGTAGTAATTATTTTTAAAATATATGCACTGATAGCAAACGCTAGTCCTTGGTTCTCAATATGCGCCTTGTAATGAGTTATAGTATAGAAGAGATAGTTAATGAAGTAAACTCTTTTTACTCAACGTTGCTCGAAGTTAAAATGTCGTGTCGGATAATTTAATTGAAACTGATATGAGCTTGGTTTTTTTTTTTATATAAATGCGCGCTTAATAGCTTACACTGCAGATTGTACAAAGCATATTAATTTCGGTGTAATTTTGCTGAACAGAGTTTCATTGCTATACATATGAACGCTTGCAAAGAAAACTTTATTTCGACAAAGTTACAATATGATTAAACGTTTAAATTTTCGTATGTATGTAACAATAATTAAACTTATGATTTTTGATGTATTGTTTCTAACCATGGCACCGTTTGTTCTCTTCTTTTGTGTATGTACCCTCCTTGAAATCAAATAAAAAAATTACACATCCACGGATTGCGCACACAACCGCACACACAAACGAACCCGTGTTTGCCGCTTGCTTCTTCTTGTGTTGCCTACGTATTATCTTGCTTCTGAAAAAAATAAAACCCACGCCACCAACCACCACCATCACCATCGATTGCTCAATCAATTGGTTCCTTGGACACTCGGATGAATTGAATAACTGAAAAAACGAAATATAAAATATGGGGAAATCGGCAAAATTAATTTTATTTTACACGATAACTTAATTACGGACGCATGTAATTGGCTACGTAATAATATTAAAATGTGTTTTTTTTTTTTTCTTTTTTTTTTCTTTTTTTTTCTCTTTTTTTTTAAAACGCACGTTATGTATCCCATTTACAACGATTGTTGAATGTTACTAATTAACAATGATTAAAATACACATCGGGTAACACACGTTTGTGGTGACTGAAACTATTAAATCCGAATGTCCGAAAAACCATGCTCATTTTGGATCGCAATTCGGATGTCTAATGCGAATAGTGTAAAGACGTATGATCTTGTTCCTGATAGATACACCTTCTGTCAAAAATGTTTCAACGACATTCCTGGAGATACCGTGACGTTAGGCGACGATCCGACTCAGCCGCAAACGTAAGTTTTCAATTTTTACTTTTCATTTTATCAAATCTAATAAGAAAAATAATTGGTCTCGAGGGCGTTTAAGTACCTATTAAGACCTAACATCTTCTTCGAATCCATGGTTTGTATTTGAATTTGCCAATTTTTATGATTTCAGTTTCATTAAAAAGGAAGAGTTCCAAGAAATGAAAAACGATTACTTGGAACAAGAACCGTTTGTTGTTTGCACAGATTGTAGCAGAAAGGTGCACATGATCTGCGTACTGCACATAGAACAGATATGGCCGCAAGGGTAAAGCTTTTTTTCTCACCTATGCAGCTTGCTTTCCTAAACAAAACTCCAACTCGTAATACTAACGAAGAATCCTTTGCTTTCCAACAGATTTACCTGTGATAATTGTTTGAAAAAGAAAGGCCAGAAGCGCAAAGACAATAAATACAGCGCGAAGCGCCTACCGGTTACGAAAATGGGCACTTATATTGAGACGCGGGTTAACAACTTCCTAAAAAAGAAAGAAGCAGGTGCGGGTGAGGTGTCAATACGAGTCGTTTCGTCGAGCGACAAGACAGTCGAAGTAAAACCGGGTATGAGGAGTCGTTTCGTAGAGAACGGCGACATGCCCGGGGAATTTCCTTACCGCGCCAAAGCTCTGTTTGCCTTCGAAGAGGTGGACGGTGTCGACATTTGTTTCTTTGGTATGCATGTGCAGGAGTACGGAAGCGAATGCACGCCGCCCAATACGAGGCGCGTTTACATAGCCTACCTCGATTCGGTGCACTTCTTCAGACCAAAGCAGTTTAGGACAGCCGTCTATCATGAGATTCTGCTTGGGTATCTCGATTACGCCAAGCAACTTGGGTAAGTGTTGCTCTCGAAAATCTGTATGATGTACATTTAGAGCGGAAGTCGAATTGCATTTGTTTAAACAATGACTTGTTTTTGCTATTTCAGTTATACCATGGCTCATATATGGGCATGTCCACCGTCGGAAGGTGATGACTATATTTTCTTCTGTCATCCTGGCGATCAGAGAATACCGAAGCCTAAAAGGTTACAAGATTGGTACGCATGCAAGAACGAATAGTATTGGACTTCAAGGTAAGCAGTAGTAGTTTAATTAATATATTGTTACCAGTCCCAGTGTTACCTAAGTGTATATTGTCACGCTTAGGTGTCTAGTGGGACTTAAAGTAATTTGCCCAGTTCAAGTCTAACGTACTTGTTACCTTAAAAAATTCGTATACAGGATTAATGGACTATACTTCTCCATTTGAACGAAGTATTGCGACCAATCGTGTGTCTTAACTGATCAATGGTTTTCTTTACAGGACATTTTGAAACAGGCGACGGAAGATAATTTATCATCAGTAGCGGAATTACCGTATTTCGAAGGTGACTTTTGGCCTAACGTGCTGGAGGATAGTATAAAAGAATTGGATCAAGAAGAGGAAGAAAAGCGGAAACTAGCTGAGGCCGCGGAAGCTGCTGCAGCTGCTGCAAACGTAAGCATTCAAAATAATTTAAATAAAAACTATCATATTTGACAAAAATTAATAATATTGCAGATATTTTCGCTATCAGAGGACTCTGAGACTGGGCCTGACGGCAAAAAGAAGGGTCAGAAAAAAGCAAAAAAGTCGAACAAGTCCAAAGCGAATCAAAGGAAAAATAGCAAAAAGTCTAACAATCCGCAGACGGGAAGCGATCTCAAAACTAAAATCTTCGCAACAATGGAGAAGCACAAAGAAGTATTCTTCGTAATCCGACTACACAGTGTTCAAAGCGCTGCTAGCTTACAGCCTATCAACGATCCGGATCCCCTTTTAAGTTGCGATCTCATGGATGGGCGTGATGCTTTTCTCACAATGGCTAAAGAAAAGCATTTCGAATTCTCATCGCTTAGGCGAGCAAAATTCAGTTCTATGTCTATGTTATACGAGTTACACAATCAGGGCACAGACAAATTCGTATATACTTGTAATAAATGTAAGAATCACATCGAAACGAGGTATCACTGTGCGGTTTGCGATGTAAGTATGATTTTTGTCTGCTACAGCGTATTATTTTTGCTTTGGAAACAAAAATCACATGTTTCAACATTCTTTTTCAGGATTTTGATTTATGTCTAAGTTGTAAAGAAACGGAAGGTCATCCACATCCCATGGAAAAACTTGGTTTGGATTTGGACGATGGATCGTCGCCGGCAGATGCAAAACAAGTAAATGCAATAGTACGTATTTTGTTTTTAATATAACTTTTTTTTTTTTTTTTTTTTTTTTTTTTTTTTNTGCGCACCCGGCCGTGCGCGGCTGGAGTAGCCAATGTCAGCGAGGCACACACCCGCGAGGAAGGGATAGCTATTGATAAGCTATAGGTATAGCCAATGGCTTGTGGGCACATCACAGTGCGAGAAGCTCGAGAGAGGCGCTGGCGTTGGGGCAGAGCCGCCATTTTGCTCAACTCCGATCCTATAAATTTGAAGATACGGGCTCTGCTCCCGCAGTCGTCGGATAAATACCCATTCAGCAACACGAGTGTGCGGTATGCGTGTCATCAGTCTCTTCGACCGCTTCTATCTGATCAGTTCCACATTATCACATCGCTGACACACAATGTCGTCCTCTGCAGACCGAAAACGACGGCACCAGTTAGCGTCGTCCCGCGTCACGTAGACCGGAGTTGGCTCAGGCGCGTTCGCCGATAGTTGCTTGGACGAAGGGCTGAGAAGAACCTGGAGTAAAAAATCGGTCAGTTCAGGGTGCTCTGGTGTGATCGGTATCGTCCGCACAGCGGGGGAGGAGGCTCTGCCCCGAGGACGGCTCCCTTGTCATCCCAGGCTCGATGGACAGGTTACTGTTTCAACATCAAACAAAAACTGAAGCAACAACAACAACACCACCGTCTGCAGCAGGCTCAATTGATAAAGTAATTTTCGTTTATTATACATTACTAGATATTCTTGGGAAAATAAACGCTATGGGTATCAATTTGAAGAAAGAAAATAATTCAAGCGATTTCAAGTTTAACATACCGATTCAAAATATTTCTTGGTTGCATACCAGTACTTATCATTGAATGCCAGCAAAACCGAGAATTTCATTAGCACTAACAGTCTAAAAATATCTTCAAGGTTGAGATGCGCGCGCGACGTTTTAATGTTTATTAATCCTTGAGTTCTTTGATGCCTAATAACTTTTATCTTCTTTACTAATATAATGCTTCCATTTACGTGTTTGTCGTTTAATATACTTGATTGTGAAAATCTTTTTCACTTTAAGCGTCATACTAATGTAACTCCAAAGGAGTGAATTGTATTTAATGGCCACATTTTAAAAATTTCTAGGCGACGTATGGCTGTGATGACAAATACTCGCTCAGCAGGCTCCGAATTGAGCATGCAAACAGGCTCGACACCAGTGAACATGACGATGCCCTCGGGCGTAACGATGAAGCCAGGCATAAGTCCAACGTCACTGCCGTCGCCACACCATCAGCCTGGTATCGGCATGAAACCCGGTACGCAGACGCCTCCTGCTCACGTTCTCCAGGTGGTTAAGCAAGTGCAGGAAGAAGCAGCAAGACAGCAAGCACCACATGTCGTCGGTTACGGCAAGGTGACGCCAGGCGGAGTCGGCGTTGGTGGTCTCGGGGTTAATATAGGCGCGGTTGCCGGAAAACCAGGTGGCGTCATGCCTCCGCCTCAGATGCAAAGGCCAATGCCCGTTCAGATGGCCAATCCCGGTGGCGCACATCTTTTACCCATGGATCAGTGGCCAAAGTAAGTATTGGCTGGTAATAATCTTGTTTCGTGAAATTTTTTTTTTTTTTTAATGAATATTACTAATCTTGAATTGAATTTTTTTACTTGTAGCAATAGTACACTGAACTTTAGGTATCAACCAAATGCAGTGATGCAACAAAATGCTAGCCTACGGCAGCAAGCCCCGCAGCTTCTCCCTCCACAGCAGCAACAGCAGCAGCAGCAGCAACAACAACCGCAGCCTCAACAACAAATTCAGCCAGGAATGGCTGGCATTGGAGGTCAAATGGCTCGGCAACCCGGTATGTTAGGTTCTGCGGGACAAGTGGGCCAGAATGTTGCGGGAAAACAAGCTCTGCAGCAGTTGATGCAAACACTCAAAAGCCCCAACACGCCCGAGCAGCAGAACCAAATATTGCACATACTCAAAAGTAACCCACCTCTTATGGCTGCATTCATCAAACAACGCCAAGTAAGTAATACTTTACCGCAGTATTAGACATTTTTAAATATTTTTTATTTCTACTAAGTGATTCTAACAGCAGCTTTAACACGATGCTTAATCCATAATAATGTGTCAAAACCCCATACTATTTATGAAAAGCAGGCCCTCGCTTTGCAGCAGCAACAGCAGCAGCAGCAACAACAACAACAACAACAACAACAACAACAACAACAACAACAGCAGCAGCAACAACAACAAACCGGGCAACACGTTGTCAATACTGGTCCTTTAGGTCCTAACCAAGCTCAGCAGCAGCAACAACAGCAGCCCGGCTTGCAACACATAATTCAGCAGCAGCAGCAGCAGCAACAACAGCAACAGCAGCAAAATCATCAAAACCGAATGCAGCTTCAAGCGATGTTGAGTCAGCAACAACAGCAGCAGCAAATAAATTTGCAACACAATCCTCAGTGGCTAAAACAGCAACAGTTACTCATGATACAGAGGCAACAGCAGCAGAACGCTGCCCAGCAACAGGCAGCAGCCGCGGCGGCGGCATCTGTCGTGGGCTCGCAGCCCTTCACTCAGCCATCCGCACCTCCCTACGGCCAGCAGAGACCCATCAGGCCTCCAATGCTAGGTAAGTTTGTCGAAACTTTTTTTTTTAATTTCAACATAATAATGTAACGAAACAATCGAATGAGATGATGAAAATAATAATGCGATTTCATTGTCACAGGTTACGGTGGATTCAACGAACAGGGCTACGTACAGCCGGGACTTAAACTGACGCCACCGCCGGTCCCGTCTCCCCAGGGCGTAATGGGGCCTCCGGGAATCTCTTCGGTGCAGCAGCAGCTGATGCAATCGGTACGTTCGCCACCTCCTATACGATCGCCCCAACCGAACCCGTCGCCCCGTCCGGTACCGTCTCCGCGAAATCAGCCCGTTCCCTCGCCCCGCGCTGGCCCCGTACCTTCGCCTCACCATCATCCAGGTCACGCGGGCGGCACGCCCACACATTCGCCGGCACACGAGCTCGGTGGCCCCAGTGAGATGATGCTCTCGCAGTTGAGCCAAGCGACGGCCGGTGGTCAGCCTGGACCGCATCCGGGTGTCCAGTTGCCCCTTCATCAGTCGCCTGCGGCGGCGAACGCTGCTGTTGGTTGCCAAGACGGCAACGACATTACCCCCATGACGCCGCAGGATCAGCTATCTAAATTCGTCGAGGGTTTGTAGTGACTTTTACTAGTGAAATCTTGATATGGTGCTTATAGAGACTCAAGCCAGCTGGCCAGATAGCCACTGCTAATTAGTGATTATTAATAATTAAAATAAGTATAGAAATTATGCGTAACGCGCGCCCTTCCCCGTGGCTCTATAGGAGGGCGCACTCACAAACCTATATAGAGACATGAGACAATGTTGTATATAGTTTATACATATTGTAAATAAGCATATATTTTAAATTAAGGTATAGTTTAAACAAATCGCGTGAAGCACTGCGTATAGTAGATAAAAAAAAAGAAAAGAAAAAATACGAGCCGTGAGAGAGACGAGCGGCAAGAGAAGGAAAGGAAGCGCAACGACGCTTATCGACTTTTTTTAAATTGTATTACTATAGAAGATATTATTTTTATGATTATTATTATTATTATGTGTATCGACGACCGAAAGAGATATCCTTCGATCGCGTCCTTTTCTTCTATGCTTGTGAAGGTTGTTATTGGTTTAAGGAGAAGATGTATAACAATAGAAGAGACAGGGGAGGATGGACTTTGGTAAAAAATTAACAACAGGAGGCAAACAGATTGTGAGGAAGAAAAGAAAAAAAAAAAAATAATTAAAATTGATATTACGCTTGTATATCAAAAATCTGATCAGTTCCACATTATCACATCGCTGACACACAATGTCGTCCTCTGCAGACCGAAAACGACGGCACCAGTTAGCGTCGTCCCGCGTCACGTAGACCGGAGTTGGCTCAGGCGCGTTCGCCGATAGTTGCTTGGACGAAGGGCTGAGAAGAACCTGGAGTAAAAAATCGGTCAGTTCAGGGTGCTCTGGTGTGATCGGTATCGTCCGCACANAAAATTCTCGGTTATCCCGCTTTCACAGAGTAGTCGTTCTTATTTTTGTAACATCATTGAAGAGAAGAAAAAAAAAAGTATTACATTAGGTTGCGTTGGCCAAAGTGATACCCAATTATAGGCTGAGGTACACCTATACAATATACGTACAGGTATACGTCAGCATATATTCAGTTGTCGCTTTTGGCCATTCATTTACAATTATTATTATTATTATTTAATTAATTTTACTTCCCTACCTAAGGCATTTTTGAGAGGCTGGTGTGCCCTCAGTAGGAAAAATTGGACTCGGCGCATATGCGCCATCGGTCCGCAGCTACCTCGGGCCGTCCCACTTATCCAACGACAACTACCATTTCCCCCCTCTGGCGCAGTGTTGTGCGCCTTACGGCACACTTTCCGCCCGCCAATTACTTTCCGCCCACGGGCGGGAAGAAACATTCTGGCCCTGCCAGGCCCAATGGTAGTTGTCGTCAGATTTTTGCGGACGTAAGGTAGCTGCGGGGCGATGGGACTTATGGGGCGAATCCTGTTGGGTCTACTGGGGGCACCTCAAAAATGCCCGAGGGGGGAAAAGTTCGTTCCCGCTCTAGGGTGGAAAGTAGATGGCGGGTGGAAAGTGTGCCCTATGGCGTTATTACGCCCTAGGGCACACTTTCCACCCATTACTTTCCACCCTAGAGCAGGAACGAACTTTGGGCCTGGCAGGGTCAGAATGTTTCTTCCCGTACTTTGTCGGGAAGTAATTGGCGGGCGGGGAGTGTGCCATGAGGGCATAGCAGTAAGCCCGAGGGACGAAAATGTTCTCACCTTGGGCAGAAACTACAACTTGTGTTTCTGCCCTAGGTGAGAACATTTTCGAAACGCGAAAGGAACCTTCGTCTGATGCTATTTTGAAGTCGCGATCTTTACAATTATCTCATCGTTACTATGTGAATGAATCACATACAGGGGCATCAAGAGAGCAGCGACTTATATGCACTTTCACTTACTTGTAGATTTGTGAGGTTTTTCGTTTGTGTGGACACTGCAGCACAGCTCTCATCTTCCAGTCCCCGTGTACGGCCCCGTAATGTACGGACCCTCTCTTTGTTAACATTCACTCGAGAGTTATCCCTTGATCACCTCCGTTCCTTCGATCTCACTAAGTGTCGGCATCTCCCGTATCCACCCTCACTCACCTCACTCTTTGTCTCTTTCTCTTCTTCTNCAAGGCAATTCTATAATTTTATAATACTAAAATAACTTTTAAGGATTTTAACATAGTAGGTATGTGGATTTTAAAACTCCTAAGAAATTATGAACATCCTATTTACGACAAAAAAAAGCCGAAGGCAGAAGAAAACTCATACTTTTACGACGATTATATCAAATATGATTATTACCAGTAAAGTAAAACTTACATCCAATTATACGTGAATATTTAACTACGTACATATATTATATTTTTGAGCTCATATTTACATTCCTTATCAATACCTTGTGGTTATTGCATTGACAAAATTCGTACTACATATATGTACAAACATGAAAGTAGATTCTTTAGTCTTTATGAATAGTGCGTATTTTCGATTAAAGAGTCTTACAGAGACTGAACAAAGCTTTTTTTATTCAACACATATTAGTTTCAACCACTTGTAACTCAGAGTATGGATTTTTTAAAAAAGTTGTATTTTGCATAAACAATTAATCTCTTTACCTACAATCTCAATATTCTTAGTGGTCATCTCAACGGCATACCTACAGATAATGTATTCTCTAGGCCCACTTTTCTGACTAACGATGAACGGTTGGTTATCCGAGGAACCACCTGAAGACGAGATTTTCTTAGGTCAGCGTCGTACCTCCCTTCTGTACGGTCTCCATACAGAGAGACTCAAAGGATAAGAGTCAAGCTACCCGCAGCTGGCTCTCCATCATCAAGAATAATAGTAAGGAATAGCTGTAAGTTTCACCACTGGCCCTTTTCAGGGCCATTATAAGTATTTATGTTCCCTACTTTACCATCAATCTCATCGGTTTTTTTAAGGGCCACGTAAGTTTGAATTACCTTGCCAAATAATACATTTTTATTACGACTTCTGGAGACAATTCGTCAACTTAAAAACTATGTAAAACCAGGCACCATTAAACCAAGTCAGTTATTCACTGGCAGACGTCACTAGCAGAGTTTTTCGTCGCAAGGCTTGGAACCCCGGTGACCGACGACCCTATATTGACCTCTTGACTTTAAGCATTTAACCAGGAATCACTGATCTTTTCCAAGGTTTGCGCTGGGAGAACCTAACAGCTTTAAAGAAAAAATAATAAATGTGAGCCAACGGGACAGTTTCCAATGAGCAAGCATCATGAACCAATCTTTCCACCTTAGATTACTAAAAAAACTGAGTCTGCAAAAAAAAGTAGGTGATGCTTTAGACACCAATTAACGTCTTCGACGTTACATCAGAAGACGTTGGGAAAGAACCTACAACTAGCTCCAAAGTTTCAAACGTTGTAGTTTTCTTCTCTATCAGTGTGGTGCTGCAATAACAGGCCAGAGAAGATCACCTTGAGGTATAGAGGCAATCACGTTTGCTGGAAACGTCAGTCAAGAAAGAGTTTACTTAAGAAGCTCACTGGTCCTTTTCAGGGTCATTGGAAGTCGAACTACCTTGCCAACAAACATATTACAACCTTATAAAGTTAAAAAAAATAGCCTTTAGGACTCACAAGAGTCTCAACTATGCCAAAAGTCACAAGAAGTTGATTTGGAAGGAAAACTTCAAATGCATCTTATAAATACAATTTTAGGCGTCAAGAAAATGATGGAAGAATTTATTAAGTGAGAGATCAGCTTTTCGCTATAACTCTCATAGTAATCTCTTGAATCTTTCAGATTTATAAATAGGTAGAATATGTATTTATATTTTTGTTGCGATAAAAAATGTAGAGATTAAGCTCCAGGTTTAAAGTTGTGAGATAAGAAAAAAAAATGTTTTAATTACATATTTTTTGTGAGCTTTAAATCTTTATAGCTTTAACAAATAGCCCTGTTCATAGATTATGCGGAAAAACTGCAAATCAACGGCCTTTTAAGGCCAACGATTATCTTATGGCATAAGAAATGCACGGTACTTGACCAAATGAAATGTATGGATTCTGAACAAATATGTTTTTAATAAGAATATTTTCGTTCTGTGAAGTGTCAGAAATACTAAGATGTAAAATTTTTAACTGAAAATGTTTCACATTATATGTCAACACACTGCGGCGTTACATTTAGTGAGTCTCAGGTGAAGCCGAAACGGGGGGCTGTTAGTGTATGATAATGTAAATTATTTTATAACCAACAATTTTTTTGAGTCGGAATAAATAAATAACTCTTTTACTGTAAGTAGCAACTTGTAAATTACATTGAATTTTTATAATTTTTTATAAGAATGCTTTATTCAAATTTTATTAACAATGTTGTGATCAGACCAGTGTGGAAAAGTGTAGTTTTATTCCCTTGATGTATAACTATAACAATGGTGTTGGTTATTATTATTACAACAGTAAAAAAAAATTCGAAATAAATAATACAAAAATTTTTTTTAAGTTATAGAACAAATTGACTAATCTAATATATTTACAGATTCTTATGAATATAATTTTAGAAACTCACGGCAAACACATTGCACTTAATCTAAGTAATACAATATTTTAAACAGTTAAATGTTGCATTACTAAACTAATTATTTTCATAGCTAATGAAATTTTAGATTGTAACTTTTTTACTTTCTATTTTTTCATAATTTTTTTCCATCTCTTCATTAAATAATCACCGTAAATTGGAAAACACTGCTTGATAAAATTACTTGATTTTTCTACTACCTTTCGGTGCATTCACACACGCGGCAGTATGTCTCAGTGATTCAGCCTCATTTGGCATACCATGTCCTTATTTTATTAATCATAGTAACCTTTTGTTTGAATAATTGACTACATATCCTTGATCGAGCAAATATTGTATGAGCTTCCATAATTTGGAATTCTCAAAAACATCGTGAAATATACTCATGCAACATTTGTTTTTGTGATTCATATCTGCTCCACGTGCAATGAGTAGTCTTATGCATTTTATCTGATTTTCAGCCGTGGGCTCGAATAACTTTGGTTTGTCAGACGACTGAAGGGATAGGAAATTTTTTTGATTAAAGTTTTGATGCATAAAAATGTTGAATGACAATTTTTATTGAAATAAAAAATTACCTTTTTACTCAACTTATTTTTCACAAAATGTAGTTTCATCGATCTCGTCACATATTGTAACAGACTAGCATTGAAACTGTCCAGCTGATTAATTGACAAAGCTCCTATACGTTTTAGTAACAATTTTAATAACTTCGGCGACGAGATATAAGCTGCATAATGCAAGCTGGTCATACCTTTCTTGTCCGCAATCTTGACTTTTGATCCATACTTCAATAAGATCTTAGGTATTCTAAGGTCATCTTTCTTTTTGAATTCAGATTTACCATCTATAACTGACGTAAGGTACATATACGATAATCGTACTGTTTAACGTTAATATGTACTAAAAATATGTTAGATCTTAATTTGTCTTACCTAAACAAATTTGGATCAGACTCGTCATCAAAGGGGTGTGCCCGTCCTTATCTGCTGCAGCGTTGACGTCGTAACCAGCTTTGATAAGTGATTTAAGTACTTTGTAGTTTCCACATTCAACTTCGACATGTAATGCTTTATAATATGTTCACGTTTGAAATAATAAGCCTTCTTGTCGAGATCGCTACTAAACTGGAAAAATCACGTGAAATCGTTAAAAATTATACTGAATCATTAATTGAAAATGTACATAGTTATTCCCGTACATGTATGTAATGAGAATTCGTAAGCTATTTAAAACGCTTATAAAAAAATTTGTTGTAATTTAAACAAAAAATTTTTTAAATACTAAAAAAGCTAGCAGCAAAAAGAAAACAGCTTATAATTACCTAAGTCGCAGAATTGCCTATCGTGTTGTAACAACAAAGGTTGATCACTTTTGCTAACATGAAGATTCACTTTGATGACAAAATGAAATAATTTTAAGAGCTATAGACTTTTACTTAAACTTCACAACACCACAAATCGATATCAATAGAACTGGATGAAACAAGTAAGTGAGCCTAACACTGCGATAGCAGCGCTTTCCATAACTACGACAATAAATTTCTCTTAGGAGTAGTGCACAGGACTTTTTTTTCAATGCTGAACCGAAGTAACGAATTCGTGGTACAAAAGATGAAAAAGAAAAAGACTGCTCTCCACGTGTCAGTATATTTTAAAAAAAGTTCACCTTTGTCGTAGTTTGTACTTTTACTGTACATAGTTTGTTGATTATAAAAATACTAATATTTAATGATTTCATGAAAGTATTATTGTTAAATGTACTTTAAAAAAAATTAACAGATACCATTAAGAGCTTTGCCATTGAAGGGACAGTCAAAATTTTTGTTATTATTATGAAAAACTATTACTTTTTCTACATAACGTTTGATATTGACTAATTAAAACAAAAACACGGCACATTAATCTTAAAATTTACTATTCGCTGGGTGCAGACGGTTAGAGAGGATAGGCGAAACGATCTAAGCGTCCATGGTAAGCACTTTAGGTAACTTGAAGCTTGCAGATGACGCCATATTAACATGTGTATATACGTATACTTGTCAAGTAACCTTGAAACTGTTCTCTAATTTTCACTATCAAATTTTCCTCTCTAAGGGTTTCCCTCTTAGCTGTCGTCTGTCGTCTTCACATTTTCGGCCAAAATTTTTGGCACCTGAGTTTAATTTCTCAACACTGTAAGTGCTGTAAGCGTTTCGTGCTATAAAACCCAAACAGAGGGTCAAGGGACATTGTAGCACATGGGCCTTCATGTTTAGGACTCTATTAAAAAACTGTATATCTTAGTATATTGCACACACATATTGATATGTGTTACTTAACTTATGAAGCTCACAGACATGAGATATGTAATTCCAAGCCAATGATTGGCTGACTATCGGATAGTATTGTGTGCTTGTTAGTCCTGAATAGGGCAGAGCCCATCAGGAGAGGCTCCCGCATTTAAAACACTGCCTCTTGATCCTCTGTATGCAGGCTGGTGCAAAACAAAGGAACAAAAAATAAACCCCCCATCCGTAATCCATTACATTTCATCATGGTGGCTGCAGTGATGCTACCAACCTCAAATAATTTGGTGATTCTAACTTTTTGAATGGACCCTCAAAGTTAAAGATTAAACTAATGAGAAGAAACCATATTCAAGAAAATGGCGATGAAATTATTTTTAATACGATAAGAATAAATGCAAAACTACTTTTTTTTTTTTGTTATAGTGCTTTACTTCTGGCTCATTTAATAAGGGTACTACTATGAGCACATAGCACTTGGAAAAGGAAGGAATGGGAGGAGGGTAAGAGGAAACCAAGCAATTTTTGCTGCAAGAAGGTCGCCTAAACCCTCCTCCAGGAGCGTTGCGTGGTGAAAACGCACATGTGAAAAATCACAGAGGTACTTGCCCGAAAGTCGCACTGGCCGGGAATCGAATTCGCTTTGAACGCGATTCCCAAATCGCGCCCCCACTGGGCACTTTGAGAACGATTAGACATGATTAAAAAAGGACAGTACTATGAATTGATTTCTATATGCTTGTAGAGAAGTGACATATAAGGGTTGGCCACCTGGTGAATGGAGCTGAAAGCTCGATTTCATGATAATTACCTTTTCTAATGACGACCAATCGTTCTCAAAGTGCCCAGTGGGGGCGCCATTTCGGAATTGCAGTCAAAGCGAATACCCTCACACCATATGGTTTTTTTTGTACGTCCCCATAGTCCCTCCACATATATCTCTTATCTCAATAGTTTATAATTAGTGTGTATACTTTATACACATTAGAAAAGTGCTAGTATGTCCAGCCTTTTTTCCATGACCATCCACTGTCACCCACTCGTGGTTGCTTTGGTATAAGACCCTACATGTGCAGTTGAAAGTAAGGGAGTTTGGTTACGGTTGGTCAAAGTGGGTAGATGTGGCTAGAAAAAGTTAGGTACTTTTTTCTATCCTTTTCAAATACATTTTACAACTTCTTTAAGCTTAATACTGTTCTGAATGGTGTAAATTACGTTTATGTGTGACAATATTGAAAACTTTTATGGAATATTTCATATTTTTGTAAAAGGCTTTAGAATATTTCAGATTTTTCAGAAGATTTTATAATATTCCAAATTTTCATAGAACGTTTTAAAATACTGTAGGATACTTTTTTAATTTATTGTTATAGACTACTATAATATGTGTCTATATAGTTGATCCAAAGTATTCAAAAGTGTTCTCGAAATCTCAAATATGATAACTGGTAAATTCTGCAATGATTAAACATAAATACTGACAACTATTTTAAAATGATTACTTTTGATCTAAAGCATTCTATATTATTCTTTAAATAAAAAGATTGATTTGAAAAGGTCTAAAATATCCCAATGTATTAAACTTTACGAAAACTTCATTTTGGACTATCTAGAATGTTTCAAACATTTCTAGAATATTCTCAAAAATTCTGATATATATTTAAATGCTCAAAATAGAATTAAACTGAATTTGATGAGCCAATAATGTTTTAGTTTGTTCCTAGTAGTTTAAAATCAATCTGAAAAATGAAATAAAATTTTTTTATGTTTAAAACGCATCGATAATGATTTTCATTGGTCTCAAAAATTGAGTATTTTTACAGTAAGAAAAAGTTCTGTAGTTTATCTAAACACTAGAAATAATTATAAAATTATTACTGTTTATTTCAAACATTGTCAATCATTTAAAAAATGTCTAGATTGATCTGAAAAGTTCTAAAATACTTTAAAAATATATTTGAATGTTCGAAGTTTTCAACAACATCTGTAATATTCTCGGAATCCTCAGAATTTCTAAAACAGACTATAAAAATAGTTTAACTGGAGACCATTGTTACAGTTTGTTATTACAATTAATTTTATTAGATATTTTATCACCAAATTTCAAATAACTAAATAATATTACATATCAAAGAAATTTCACAGCCACAACACAACAATTTTCATTTCATTTTACACATATTAGGACGACACTATAGACGGCAATACGAAACACGATGAGTTTGTATCAATAATATCTATAAAAATTGTACTTTAACGATTTTTAAGGTATTTCAAAAAGATTTCTTTGTTTAAGAAGTCACAATGATAATACTAGCATGAATAAACAATACAAAACAATTTATTTTTAAAAGATCTACAACTTTCGTATTTTACTTTTATTCCTGTGAAAAAACAATTTTCTACTGTTTTTTTATCTATTTAGCAGCGTAGAATATCTGCATCACATGACAGAAAAAAATTTATAATACAAAAAAGTTGTAATTTTTGTGATCTGCAACTTTAATCACCAATTTAATATAAAAAATATAACTTACAAAACTTAGAGCCAAAAAGTTTGCTTTTATTCTTTAAGGTATTACAGTAAAAATCATAGCGGAATTTAAATACTTATTACTTGAGTTAGTAAAAAAAAGTGATGATGTACACACATCCATTCTTGCATACACCATATTACACACTTAGATCCCCACAATAGTTTTAAAAATTTGTTATACGTCGTACTAAAAAGATTTATAAATAGTTGAAATGTTAGCTCTGACAAAATTATTATTAAATATATTAGTCCTGCGTAAAGAAACAGTAAATTGTTAAAAATATCCAGAAGAAGGAAAATTTCCAACAATATGTCATTTCCAGTCCAAAAATTACCACGCATTGAAATAATAGTTTACAATTGCACAAAATAGTAATTTAAATTACTCACGATACTTGCGAGATAATCACAATTTTAAACCTTATTGCTTTCGTCATTTTGTGTTCTGAGGATTACGTATAACATTGTATTAATAAATGTACGTTAATAGTTATTTTGTTAATACTTAACGGTACCTACTTTTATAGTATGATATATTTGTTAAATTTTTAATCATTCCTGTAAAAAAAATTTTTCATCGTACAACATCTATGATCCTATAAATCTATATCTGATTATAAAAATACTAATATTTAATGATTTCATGAAAGTATTATTGTTAAATGTACTTTAAAAAAAATTAACAGATACCATTAAGAGCTTTGCCATTGAAGGGACAGTCAAAATTTTTGTTATTATTATGAAAAACTATTACTTTTTCTACATAACGTTTGATATTGACTAATTAAAACAAAAACACGGCACATTAATCTTAAAATTTACTATTCGCTGGGTGCAGACGGTTAGAGAGGATAGGCGAAACGATCTAAGCGTCCATGGTAAGCACTTTAGGTAACTTGAAGCTTGCAGATGACGCCATATTAACATGTGTATATACGTATACTTGTCAAGTAACCTTGAAACTGTTCTCTAATTTTCACTATCAAATTTTCCTCTCTAAGGGTTTCCCTCTTAGCTGTCGTCTGTCGTCTTCACATTTTCGGCCAAAATTTTTGGCACCTGAGTTTAATTTCTCAACACTGTAAGTGCTGTAAGCGTTTCGTGCTATAAAACCCAAACAGAGGGTCAAGGGACATTGTAGCACATGGGCCTTCATGTTTAGGACTCTATTAAAAAACTGTATATCTTAGTATATTGCACACACATATTGATATGTGTTACTTAACTTATGAAGCTCACAGACATGAGATATGTAATTCCAAGCCAATGATTGGCTGACTATCGGATAGTATTGTGTGCTTGTTAGTCCTGAATAGGGCAGAGCCCATCAGGAGAGGCTCCCGCATTTAAAACACTGCCTCTTGATCCTCTGTATGCAGGCTGGTGCAAAACAAAGGAACAAAAAATAAACCCCCCATCCGTAATCCATTACATTTCATCATGGTGGCTGCAGTGATGCTACCAACCTCAAATAATTTGGTGATTCTAACTTTTTGAATGGACCCTCAAAGTTAAAGATTAAACTAATGAGAAGAAACCATATTCAAGAAAATGGCGATGAAATTATTTTTAATACGATAAGAATAAATGCAAAACTACTTTTTTTTTTTTGTTATAGTGCTTTACTTCTGGCTCATTTAATAAGGGTACTACTATGAGCACATAGCACTTGGAAAAGGAAGGAATGGGAGGAGGGTAAGAGGAAACCAAGCAATTTTTGCTGCAAGAAGGTCGCCTAAACCCTCCTCCAGGAGCGTTGCGTGGTGAAAACGCACATGTGAAAAATCACAGAGGTACTTGCCCGAAAGTCGCACTGGCCGGGAATCGAATTCGCTTTGAACGCGATTCCCAAATCGCGCCCCCACTGGGCACTTTGAGAACGATTAGACATGATTAAAAAAGGACAGTACTATGAATTGATTTCTATATGCTTGTAGAGAAGTGACATATAAGGGTTGGCCACCTGGTGAATGGAGCTGAAAGCTCGATTTCATGATAATTACCTTTTCTAATGACGACCAATCGTTCTCAAAGTGCCCAGTGGGGGCGNAAAAATTAATATTATAGCATTGTTTTTGCTTTTTTTGCAGAAAGAGTACCTAAAAGCTAATAAAGGAAAATGTGTCATCGAATCAGTCTTGCCACGGAACTAATTATAGTATATTATGCGCTATTGTGACGTTTGAACGTTTTAATGTTTGTCTTTGAAATAAACTGTTGTCAAAATAAGTCAAAATTGTAAGGTAGGCTTTTATTTAATAATATCTTCTGTTTGTTATGTGATATTCGTACCTTATAAAGATATTATTTTTATAGTAAAAACTACAAATACATATAAAAC
This sequence comes from Copidosoma floridanum, assembly GCF_000648655.2. Next base: position 246,655 of record NW_019379679.1, read on the forward strand.
TTGCTGAGACATAATATAGAATTATAACGAAATGTCGAGATGTAAAGTTCTACGATTCAAACTACATTTCACTTCGGTAAAATAAGATTTTGACAATAAGAATAACAATGGAATCGTTACTGAATAGAGAATTAAAAAACTGTGGTGTACTTTGACTACTGTCATGTGTAAAATTCATGTGTAAAATTCAAGTAATATTCATAATTTTTCATTTACGCACGGAAGTTGTACGATAATTTTCAAGATATTTATTCCGCAGATTTGAACTCTCTAAATTTCAAATAGTGAACAACCACTATCTAAAGTGAATATTTACTATTTCAATAAATTATAAGTATACAACGTTGAAATAGTGAATATTCACTTTATTAAATAGTAAAACCATATCGACTAATTTAACCAGTGAATATAAACTGGATGATATAGTTAATATTCACTTATTTGAAAGCGAATTGATTCATTTTCAAACCAGTGAATAGTTTTGATTCACTATTTTAAATAGTGAAATGAATTATATCTTACACTATTAAAAAAATAAAAATAAAAATTATGTAAATACAACAGCATCTATAAGATGAAAAGAATTATCTTTTGCTCTCTTTAACTGTAGCTGTTCACGGATAATACAATGTTTTGTCGACTCCACACGTTAAAGAACGACACTTTGTTTCATCCGCGCCGAGCATAGGTTATACTGCCAGCATTAGCACTCAATGCTACTCACACATAAATAGACTGATCCACCACTACATAAAAACACACACCACATGTATACGAAACAAACCTATTAAAACCTACACACGCTTGTCCGAAACTTTACTTGGGATGACATTTTTTCACACATAACGCACAACATCATCAACTCTCTTGGATCCTCGATTTCATCCTAAAATCTAAAACGAATATCATGTATCACAACTTACTTTATATACCATACGGAAACTTAACATCGTATATTTATCAAAACATCAAAATAGTTGTTAAAAGACTCTCTCAGGCTGTGTTCGCATAAGGCTCCGTTTGTTAAGTCAGTTAAGGTCACGCGATCATTTATCATAAGTTTGAGGGAGACATTATGATGTCACCATCTCATTCACACTCATCATAAATGATTACGTGACCTTAAATAACTTAAACTAACAGAGCTTATGCGAACACAGCCTCGGTCACATCCGACCTTGCTCGTTCAGCGACCCACACACGACTTAGCTGTTTTGACCCGAAAGAAGTTAAATAAGCGATTTTCACTTTACAAATAGTGGATTTCTATGACTTTTCACTTTTTGAAATAGTGAAAATATTTTTTAACTTAAAAATTAGTTAATATTCACTATTTTGAAAGTCAAAATGTCGTTCACTTCCATAAATAATAAAATTTTTACTATTTCAACATNTGAAATAGTGAAAATTTCACTATTTACGGAAGTGAATGAGATCTTAACTTTAATAATAGTGAATATGAACTAATTTTTAGGTGAAAAATATTTTCACTATTTGAAAAAGTGAAAAGTCACAGAAGTTAACTATTTATATAGTGAAAATCGCTGGATTTCACTTTTTTCGAGTAATAATCTCAGTCGTGTCCAGGGATTCGAACGAGCAAGGTCGAGTCCTGCCGTGTAGTGTTGTTTAAATAATTGTTTTCGATAAAAAATATGATGTTATGTTTACGTGTGGTGTCGTATATACTGTAGTTCAAGAAATTTGTTTTAAGTTTTAGGTTAAAATCTTCGGTTCAAGAGAATTACTTGTGTGTTGTGAGTGAAAAAATATCATCCTGATAAATAAGAAGACTAGGAAAAGTAATATTTTAAAGTTTCCTTAGTTTTGTTCCGTATTGATACAGTGTGTGCTCCTCTGTAGTGACGAGTAAGTTTAGTTTACTTACAAATAAAAATTATTAAGTGGTGGTGCTAGTAGTGTATATGAAGCGAATCACGCGAAACCTACCAGGCCCGCCGCACGAGCGCTAAAAGTCACTGCTTTCAGCTTATTTTCTTGGCTTTATTTCTATCCCAAAAATAAGTTGCAAATAGCATTTTCGATGTATTTTTTAGTCAGCTTTTTGATGGAATGGTTAGTTTTCCGAAAAATTTCATTTTCTCTGGAAAAAAAATAGAACATGCTATATATCAATAAAGGAATTTTTAATATTTTTTTTTGATAGGCCAGATGGAACGCTAAGGTTTTTTTACATTGATAGTTTCTTTTTGCACAGTGTACTCTCACTGCAAAATTCAAGTAGAATAAAACCAAAGAGTAGTAGACGTTCGGCCTTCTGAACGTGAGCCAAAGACCGGCTCCGCGCCACGCTGGGCTTAAGTTAACTAATATTATTAGTTTTGTAACATTTAATTACTTATTTATCAATGAAGTATGCTTATACGTTATTACTTAATATAGTATTATTTAATTCAAATAGAATCTTTAATTTTATATGCAATTTTCAGGTAGAATTAAGAGAACCGTCTGAATGTAAAGCGTATTTTAGTTCTAAATTTATTATAATTTATTTATATAATAAACAATCCCTTCTTATTAATTAACTGAAAAAAGATCTTTAAAGTAAAGAATTTTTGAAACTTGTGATTTTTCAGAAAATTATGCGTTTTTTACATAGAACTCAATCCAATCTTTTCATTAGAACAATAACCAAGCTTCTATTTTTACCGTTGTAACTAATTACAAAGAAAAAGATGAGCACAAACACATAAGTATTGCTGTTATTTAACCTAAATCATAATACAGTTACTGTATATAAGTATCAATAAGTTAAAATAAATTATTTAATATCAAAGTTTGTAGTAAAGAAAATTTTTTACATAACCGATGGAGCCAGTCAGCATTTCAAAAAAGACCAATTTTAGGAGCTTACTTTTCCACTAAAAAGATTTTAAAATTGATTCTGAGTGGCATTTTTTTTTACTTTTCATGGAAAGGGAGCGTCTGATGGTATTGAAGTGAACTTGAAGAGAGGTGCAATACGTGCTAGTCTTCAAGTTTCGTCTAATAACCGAATTTTAATAGCATAAAACTTGTACGACTGGGCAAAGAATTATTGCGGGAAAATAAAAATTTTTTATTTGAGTAAGGAGTCAAATGAAAAATGTAAAATTAAACTCAAATCTCGATTTGATAAAGTAAAATTGATACCAGGTACTTTGCAATTCCATCCTGTCATTCCAATCAATGATAAAACATTGAAATTAAAAAAAAACATCTATGAGCTCCGAATATTAACTTTTTTCAAAACAAAATAACAAAACCAAAAAGCCTACATCTCGAACTTCACCTAAAACTAAAAAACAATAGATAATATTTGTTTAGAAAGTATTTCTAAATTAATAATATTCATAGTTAACTTGANTCATATACTTGAGACGTTACAGACATGTAGATAGTTTTAAAAAATCAAGGGTTTCTAAAGACAATTTTTATCTCTCTTTAAAAGTGCTATGAAAAAAAAAAGTTGTAAGGGATAACCTGTAAAAACAAAGCGAGAGCAAGCTAAAGAGGATCAGGGCGTATAAATTTAAAAAAATGAAAGAATCATTTTCGCAAAGGAAATTTCAAGGAAATGAAAAAATAAGTACAGAATAAAAGATACATAAACACTTTGCATGTACAGATACGTACACAGAAATATTGTATTTTCTAACACGAAAACTTTTGAGTATGAGTATTAGATTACTTACAAAACAAATGATGTACAAATAGAATTTATGTACAACAATTTGGTATGCTTGTTTCAGTGTTAATTGCACAATGGATCGCTAGATTGACGAGAAACTTTCTTGAATCCATTAAATACTTTCAATCTGCTGTTGTGCGTTAATTCAAATGAAAATTAAACAAAAGTAAAAATAATTTCGTTCGTGAGAGAAAAAATGTATTTCGATTTAACACAACTATTAGCTCAACTGATTTCAATATTTTTTGGATACAAAAAATTCTTCTTTTTCATTCATGACAATATTGTGTTATGAACAATGAGAATAGCGTCACGAAGAATAAATACAATTTAAATAAATAAAGCACTGGACTAGCTAAACGACGGGAAATATATGTTACTAACTTTGGACGTAATTCTCTTTGTTACTAGCGTATAATCAAACGTATATTCTGTTTGACAAATAAATCAAGTTCCAAAGACAACGCAAAAAAAACTTTTTACAGTACGAAAAAAAATAAAAAATAAAAACATAACAATTTACAATGTGTCCTAACTTTTACGCACTGTTAATTTTCTGTACAAGTTCTGTGATACGAAAGTAAAAAGAAAGCTATTTGAAAAGTTGTAAAAATTACATATTTTGCGTAATGCATCTATGAAGATTTTCTCAATGCCAGATGTTACGGAATTCTGACTTTGTCGTAGAGCTGTCATATTTATCTGTGATGGAAACAGATTTAAAAAAAACAAAAAGAAAAAAAAGAGAAAATAAATAATATTTGTTTAGAAAGTATTTCTAAATTAATAATATTCATAGTTAACTTAAGAGCGGCGCAGCGCCGCACCGGGCCTCAACGCACGTTTAGACGGCCAAACGTCTACTTTCTGGTATTATTTTACTTGAATTTCTCAGTGAGAGCACACTGTGCAAAAAAATAATTTCCATGTAAATAAACCTTAGCTTATTATCTAGCCTATCAAAAAAAATATTAAAATTGCCTTTTTCGAGATATAGCATGTTTTGTGTTTTTTTTTGAGTGAAAATAAAATTTTTTCGAAAAACTAACCATACCATCAAAAAGCTGACTAAAAAATACATTAAAAATGCTATTTGCAACATTTTTTTAGAGTATAAATAAAGCTGAGAAAATAAGCTGAAAACAGTGACTTTAGCGCTCGCGTGGCGGGCCTGGTAGGTTTCGGTATTATAAGTGCGAGCGGCTAATCTTTGATGCGGATAAGAATACAAGTGTCATTCTTTAATGTGTGGACGCTGTTGTTTTGTTATCATTTTTATGATAAATTTCTTCCTATTTTTGTGATATTAATAATTTCACTATTTTGAATAGTTAATAATCAAGACATTCACTAGTTTAATAAGTAAATATTAACTATATCATACAGTTCATATTTACTGGTTAAAATAGTGAATATGGTTTTACTATTTATAATAGTGAATACTCACTATTTCAAAGTTGTATACTGATAACTTATTCAAATAGTGAATATTCACTTTGTAGTAGTGAATAGTCACTATTTCAAATTTAGAGAGTACAACTCAACCAGACCAAATTAAGTCAGGTCAAATACAATTTATTAAATTTTTTTTTTACTTAAGTTGTCTCTTCTACTGATTTCATCTGCATTGTACAATGATAAAAATAATAAAAACAAAATATTTATTCAGTTACTAATGCTAACTTGTATCAGTAGGTCTTTTTGGCTCCTGTTGATCAGCTCCATTAGTTTTTAATCTTCGTTTGTTTGTTTTTTTTGTTGCTGTGTTAAAATTTTTCATCAAAAGTCAATATCGCATGAAACAGCTTGTTTTTTATCCTGCTTGAAGTTAAAATTATGAAACACATAAGTAGAAAAACCTTATAGTTTCGTAGAATGGCTATATGAATACACAATATTATATTTATATTATGAGCTCAGAAGCCAACAATTTTATTTTTGAAATCGCATTCAAAGTTATAAGGATACAAGAACAACAAGATAAAGGGACGACTGTTCAACTTCAGTACCAACAGTGTATAATATTTCATATTTTTTTTCATAAAGTGCTTTACTATTGACTTTCTATTTCGCCGATGATTTATATTTTAATAAGTTTAATTAAATGAGAAGATTCTGACAGCATTTTTAGTTCAGCGCTCTTTTGAGCTATGACTTTTTTCAGATAATTTTTAAAACGTTTTTGCTGGTTAGAAAAATAAATTTAAAGTCAACAACAAAGTGCTAACATCAAAAGTTATAGAAAACATAAAAATAAAACTTTTTTGCACACTAAGTTTTTCTCTACAATGTCTTCTTTACGATTAAATCGACAAAAAACGTTTCAAAATTGCCAAAAAATCGTTGGACGCCATCTTAATTTGTATACATCACATGAACACAAAGATTATGCATGTAATCAATGGCTTAAGACACAAAATTATGAATAAAAAAATGTTTTTCAAGACAGTATGTTCATGAATCAAGAACCACTTGGAAAGCACTGACTAGTAGTATACCTATACATTCTTGATCGCATAGAATTTCAGTATTTAAAGTTCTAAACGTATTTTCACAGAAATTTGAACAATGTCAAAATGTATTAACGTTACACAAACTAAACAGGTACACAACAAAAGGAGATTTTGCTACGTCAAAGATATCACAGAATTTTTATTGTAGCCAAATTTTTAATTTTCCAAACCAAAGAAACAATTTGTACATGTAACTATGACTTATAAGCAGTTAACTGATAATAAAAAAGTTCTGATAAAAGACAAGAATAAATATGCTCAGTTTTTCATGAATTAAAATCATAAACAGACGTTATTTTTAGTCATTCGTCAATTACCCGGCAAAATATGAAATTAAACGACATAACTTTTTAAAAAATTAGAGCCAAAAAGTGACTTCTTCCATCATAAATAATCAAGTACGTATCAAAAGTAACAATCTTATTTTATTTAAAAAATTTTTATTGAAGGGAGGGCAAAAAAAATCAACGAATATAAATTTAAGCAAAAATGAACAGTAGTGTGCCCACTGTTCATTGTAAATCACTATTGACACTTTCATTAACAATATTAAGATGTAAACTTTGTTTAACCTCAACAATTTTAGTAAAGCAACACAAAAGATTGTAGGTTTCAAGAAAATAAAACGGTCATTAGAAGTACTAAAATTAAAATTACAAACCTGCAGAATACATATCTTGAAAATTATCGTACGACATGCGTGCACGTGCTGCGGTAATACAACATAAATAATTATGGGTATAACTTGAATTTTATACATATATAGTACAAGTTAAAGTAACCCCTGTTTTAATTCGTTTTCCAATGTAAATTTAATTTATAACGTTATTGTATAAATTGCATTAAGAAATTCTGAATAAGAACACGATTAAAGAAGTCCTATTGGACAGTAAGTATCTTATATAACTTTTATTTTTTGTTGTTTATGATGGAATTATAATATATGAGCCTACATTTTAAAGACTTCAAAATTATCTTACAATGTTAAACACCCTTTATGAAAAAAATATTCCTCCCTTACAGCACAACTACCTTAACTTTGCTTCTAATTTTCTTCACACCTACTGTCTTAAAGCCTTATCTTAATTTTACCATCTTTTCATTTGTACACAACTCAACCAAACACTCAGCAAAGAGATTTTACTCACTAGCGGTATTTATTACATGTAAAATTTGATGCAACCATATAAACCAACAGTAACAAATAAACCAGGTTGGTATATTGTCTCAACATTCAATTGAAAAAGATTTGAAATAATTTACGACAAAAACGTTCTTGGATATTACGAGTCTATTTTGACAATAGTTTATTTCAAAGACAAACATAAAAAATGTTCAAACGTCACAATAGCGCATAATGTACAATAATTAGTTCGGTGGCAAGACTGATTCGATAACACATTTTCCTTTATTAGCTTTCAGGTACTCTTTCTGCAAAAAAAGCAAAAACAATGCTATAATAATAATTTTTACACGTGTAGAATAAAAAGCATCTCTTACACCACACGTCAAGACTTTTTTCGGATGTCTGAAGTGTTTTTTACAATGTTGTGCTGCTTCAGATAAACAATTTCCTACTGGGCCCATGATGGCTTTCAATATTTTTTTCACAATTTCGACCGCCTGTAAATACCAGATGAAATTGAATGACTCAAATAAATAAAAATTTATTGCAAATAAAGTAATGCCTATCGCCAATATTGCAAACAAAATGATTTTATACGTCAGCAGTGATTGTGGAACAAAATATATTGGTAGACTGAGTGACGTATGTCAGTGGAGTATAATAGTGTGTGAATTCTGTGTACGAGGTTGTGAGTTGCAAGCTTTATATTGTTGTGTAAAAAAGTGAAAGAAATATTCTAAATTATATTCTCTAACAAATTTTTTGACAGCTTATGAACAAGCTAGATAAAAAAAAATGCAAATGATGATAAGAAACAACGACGAGTTTTATATCAAAATAATTTGTGTGATTTATTTTAACACTTTAGGGACAAAACTACTGCAGTTTTAGAAAACAAATTTTAACTGTATGACTGTACACACATTAGTACTTATAAGTACTGTGCTGTAAATGATTCTTATACTGCTTGAGTTTTATACATTTGAATTAGTGCAGAAAATTTCATCCTAACTTAAAAAAGAAAAAAAGAAAACTATTTTACAACCTACATACGTAAATCAGAAAAAATATGCTATTATAATGTCTTACTATATTGCTATCAACTTCTGGCAGCTGAACGGCTTCTTCGTTCTCAATATTTATTTCCTCGGATTGTACGGTAGCAATGAATAAAAGAGTAACAATTACTTCAAAAGCCAAAAAGTTACGGAACTGCATGATGATTTTTGTTTTGTAACTGTTCTATTGATTTCAAATCATGAACACTTTCGTACTGATGCTGCATTCAGTTGAGCGTTTGTATTTAAGTATTTAAAAATCAAGATAATTTTGTCAGAATCAACGATGGGCTTTGAGGACTTTTTTATCGGCTGCAATCGGACGTGCGAAATCAATGATTGTGCGCATAATTTATTACGTAATAATATTATCTCTAGATTGATTGCACTATTTTACTTTGTTAATGTGTAAAGTGTAGATATTGTCGTATAATAGAGTAATGTCAAGCTGATAATTTGGATAGTTATTATGAAAATAATGCCTTGAGCAAGTTTTATTTCAATGGTTCAACTTACTTGGGAATCATGTTTGGATAAGGAAATAACAATATTTTTGTCATTTATCAGATAAGAAAGAATTACCTTTCAATTAAATACTAGTGTGATTCCCAAAACTTTTAAAGAACGATATTTTTCGTCAATTTTATTAGGTGTTTACATGCAACGAAACATCTATAGATAATACGTATAAAATATAAATATAAATACAAATTTTACGGTATGTAGATAAATTTGACGTACAGTTTTATAGAATTAAATAATGAGAGTCTTTTAGTTAGAAACATTGTTTATAAAGAAACGATTGTTTACTCAAAAACACTAATTTGTATTGTAAATGAACCTTTAAACGTGAACAAAGTAAGTGTTGTTGTCTACTAATACAGTATTATATTTATATCTCAGACCAACAAATGACGGAAGTATGCTTAAAAAATTGTAATTATTGCATGAATGTCTTAAGTGGTTATATCTTGTAGGTTGTAAATGTATTTAAATTACTATTACGTGCAATTGCATACTATTACTTTGACGTTCTATATTTTTTGGATTTTTAATAACATATAGCCTGACAAACAAAAGAATGTATTCGCCAACATGAAGGCTATGGTGTCTATTGTTGAAATAAAAAATTTCGTGAAATAATAACTGATACTCAGTGCATAAACTTTGAAATGATAGTATTTGCATCTCATATTAAAAGAGTAGATTTAAAGTGAGTCATAATTTTTTACTACGTTTTTATTTAAATTTAAAAAAACGTAAACGTAAAAAAAATATTTTTCATTTTTTCCATTCATATGCCAAGAGCTGACGATTAAAAAAAAGTGTCATACCGTTCAGAAACTTACCAGTAACACTACTGGATACTGAGAGAATAATACCTAAAGATAGTAAAGTTGTGGTGCAGAGAGTTTTTTATCTCAAAAGAAGGCAGCAAAACAATATTGTGTAAAATTTTGTTTAAAAATACATTTTTTTTTGCGAGACCCTTGTTTGGTATTTCTTATATCTGCTACTTGTAATCTTATATGTCTTTTGGTACAAAACTCTAACATTATACACTAGTAAGGCACTTTGGAAACAATAACGTGAATACTAAATTAAATAATACATTTTCAAAGTTCCTCGCACAACGTTAACTATAACGTCGTTATACTAACTTTTATTATGATCATATACGGGATTGTGAAAAATTTTTACACATTTTCTTCATCAGTTAACGATAAATAATTTAAAGTACGAATAAAACAAACTCGTCGCAATACTGTTTGGTACGTATGTTGAACTGTGTTTCCATCGTAAGAAAATTTTAATACAAACATAGAATTACTGAAAGAATATCAAATAATACAATTACAGTAGTCGTCTACTATTAGATACATACCGTTTGAATTTGACAGTAATATTTGTGCTTAACTTTTAGCGAGAATACCCCTTTTTCTATCTTAAAAAAATATAACTCATCCCATGCAGCTTTTTTCGCTATTATACAGTTTTAACTAAATTGGTACTTTTAATTTGGATATTGCATTTATCACAGACGAAACTACCGGGACTATAACATAGCCAAGGATTTACTGTATACTTCCTCGAACTCAACGCATAATACTCTATGTTGAAGGGCACTTTGGCAGTATCGAACTTTTGCGGGATGTTTGAGGTAAGTGTCCCTATAACTGAATAATCATAAAATATCAGCCCGTTACATTATAAATAACGATGAAACAGTAAACTCATAATAATAGGTATTTTCTTAAGACTCATTTCAAGAGGAAGAAAATTAATAAAATCATATTTTACACAAATAATTAAGATTGAAATGTCGTTGCGTAATACATTACGTAATACTCGACCGATAAGGAGGCTCTTCGCCTTTTAAAAAAATGACTTACAATCTTTACACTTTGAAGTTTTACAAATCAGGTCATTGTAAATTTATATTTGTAATTTAAGCATTGGTTACCCTACAAAAGTTCAAATAAATCAATATCAAACTTTGAAAATGTAACACGGGCCTTATGAGAATAGTCACCTGCATGACCCTAAGTTGCACGTTTTCTTTGCTAGGAAATGACTTTGACTAAAAAAAACTACAGTCTCATAGTTTTGGAGATTTTCTTTGCAATGAGCCTCTGAAGTGAACACCTTACTATTGTTTTTTTATTTTTAACGTTTTAAAATATGTACGGGTACGTTCGTAGGTTATGGTTTTTCGTTTATGTATATCCAAGCGCGCGAAATCTCAGGTTCTTTAAATTCAAATCAGGTTTTTTAAAATAAAATCCTCTTATTCGCAAACACACGTTTAAGTTTAAGGTACATCAAAAATTAGAACACAGGGGAATCTTACTTCTTATATGTTCATTTATAAGTATAGAGAGAATGGCATGCGTAGCTGATCAATAATTGAGGTAATAATCACTTTGTTATGTACTGCAAGATCATAAGTTTTTGAAAAATTGCATAAGAAATCAGTATTTTCAAATTTATTTGGCTTGAAAATTCTTAAGGCGCTTAAGTGACCGGTTACAGGAGCACTTATCTTCATGACATGTTTGACATTTTAAATAGAAAAAATAGATTCAATCAGATTTCTGATCACACGGCTATCACTGTAACAGATTGAGATAATTTACAGATAAAAATTAATGGATTTATTAGTCATCTGAGAAAATCCATAAAAAATATTTTTTTTTTTACCATATTTTTATCCAAATGAGGGTCAAAAACAGAAGATTTTTTGTGGATTTCCTGATGTATGTAAACTGCTTGGTAAAGTACCAATAAAATCATGAAAATCTGATAGTAACAAGTATACGTAAATATGTCCTTTTTTTGAAGGTTCAGATTACAAAAATTCTAAAAAATTCAAAGCATAAAAATAAACTATCAACTAAAGATACATTAAAATTAAAAATTTAATTCACTCTCAACAACGCAGTATCATACTTTTTCTGCATACCCCCGCCGAAAGTTCTTCATGTCAGCCCTTCTTTAAAACAGATAATCAGCTTTTTCGACGAGGGTATGCAGAAAAATAGTATACGCACCACGTTCGGAAGTTAAGAAATGTTCTAGAGTTCACGTTATCCACCCTCGGCTTCGCCTTGAGCCTTTCGCCTTTCGTCTTGTTTATTCACGTGAAATCTGTGACATTTTTAACCTCGCTCACTAGATAAGTAATATACTATTGCACATTAAATGAACTGAATGAACAGATTCATGGAAAATTAATGCTGAATATGTCAAAAATAGGAGCATATTAAAGCTTGCTTTGCAAAATGTTAATTGGGAATGTCGTTCAGCAGAAAAGACTATTAGACTTCATAAACATGTTTAACTGTCTAAAGATATTAATTTCAAATTCATAACTTATATATTAAAAGTATTGCCAACGCATAAAGTGGATGTCCCAGTACTAGCTCACTTAAGCAGACGAAATGTCCCAATAGTCGATCACTTTTTTTCTTTTATGGGTCTTCGTTATATTTTTAATTGAGTTTATATATTAACTTGTTTTGAAAGAGTAATTGCTTAGTGTCTAAATAGCTACCCGATTTATATATGTTTTGAAAATTTATAGTGAAAAAATCAGCCAGATGATCGACTAGTGGGACATGACCGAGTACTGGGATTTCGACCTTATTTTAGGGGACAAAGAACACGCATGTAAGAATTATTATGAGATCATCAAAAATTAATGTATGTATACATTATCTATGACTATATAGATGAACGCTTAAAACATAAAACTAGCAAGTTAAGTGACATAAAATACGAGTGAAAAGGGTGCATAATAAGCTAATAATCTCAACGGAGGTTAGGACTACTGTAAGCAATTGACAGTTAGTTTTAAACTACAGTCTGTGCAGAGCTTAGAAAATGTATAATAAAAATTTATGCAAAGTTTGAACAACTCTGGGTGCTTATAGAACAAGAAATGGAGGAAAAAAATGCTGTGAATTTTACATGCATTTTTATGGGAGATCGTCAAAAGCAACTCTTTTAATAAAAAATTTTAATATAATCAACAGTCACATTTGTTTAAAACTATAGTCAACAGCAAATGAGTATCTACTTTATAATTATCTAAAAACAATAACGTCGATTAGCTGCATGTAAAAAAGTTATTTTTGAATAATCTAGAGTGTCACAACTCAATATTAAATTATATAAGATTGTAAATTTATTTAAGCCCCCCCCTTCCCGTGGTTTGCTTAGGTTCTGTCGGTTCTGGGACCAAAATCACAAAAAAATACGCATTTGCGATCGAATGTAGTTCAAGAATAACCGACTGACCTGGTTGTCATTCTTGGTCCTGGTCTGGTCCCGTATTTTTGTCGCTAGAAAAGGTTAGGTGTTTTGTTTACATTCGTGGGAAACGATGGATGTAAGTACAAATTAATAAGTGTAAAGCAACAAATTCTCATAATTGTGGATTTAGTTATTCGTAATGGACTGGTACTGTTATCTCTCTAAAATAAGGTGAGTGCGGGAATGGTATACCTGAAGATTTTTCCCTTGACCACCTGTGTTTTATTAACCAAGTGCAATTGGAACAACAAAATAAATACTTTTATCTAATGAGAGTAGGCAGAGGCTACTCCAAAAAAGTTATTGTTCAAATAGCTGATATTATTCAACCTCTGTAACTTAATCAGAGACAGTGTTGGGTGGGGAGGACATGATTTTGCATTTTTATTAGTAGGACCTATATATAGCTAGAGATCATAGTGAAAAAAATGCAAAAGCTAAATAGAAGGGGAAGGCCAGTGGTTCTCCCCAAATGTGACTGGCAAACTTGTGGGAAATTCCAATTGGCGATTTGGTGCAAGACGCAAATACCCAGATAACTCGACACACAATAACTTACATGCACAATAACTTGATGAACTAATCCCAAGCTATTTAACTCAATAACCTAATGGGCCAATAAGCAGCCTCATGAGTTTGAATGAATAATAAAATTTATTAATTAACAAAGCAAGCGCCAATCCCAACACGACCTAAGGCACTTACTGGTTGCTCTAATTATTTATGATAAATAAAATAATACCGCAAGCGCCTATCCCCGCACAACCAGGGGCACTAACTGGTCGTTTACTGAGAATACTATAATTAAAATAATAACGCAAGCGCCCATCCCCACACAACCAGGGGCACTTACTGGTTGCTTACTTAAATTACTATAATTAAAATAATAACGCAAGCACCTACCCCCACACAACTAGGGGCACTTACTGGTCACTTACTTAAATTNCAGGGGCACTTACCTGTCGCTTACTTAAATTACTATAAATGAAATAATATCGTGATCACCTATCCCCACACAACCAGAGGCATTAACTGGTTGCTTTAATTCTTTATGATGAATAAAATAATACCGCAAGCGCCTATCCCTACACAACCAGGAGCACTAACTGGTCGCTTACTGAAATTACTATAAATAAAATAATACTGCACGTGCCCATCCCCACACAACCACAGGGACTTACTAGTCGCTTACTTAATTATCTATAAATACAATAGTATCGCAAGCACCTATCCCCACACAACCAGGGGCAATAACTGGTCGGTTACTAAAATTACTATAAATAAAATAACACCGAAAGTGCCTATCCCCACACAACCGGAGGAGCTTACTGGTCGCTTACTTAATTATCTATACATACAATTGTATTGCAAGCGCCTATCCCCACACAATCAGGGGCACTTACTGATTGCTTACTTAAATTACAATAAATAAAATAATAACGAAAGCGCCTATCCCCACATAACCAGGGGCACTTACTGGTCGCTTACTAGAATTACTATGGATAAAATATTAACGCAAGTGCCTATCCCCACACAACCAGGGGTGGTAACTGGTCACTATTATTATTTAAAATTAATTGAATAATGCAAGCCTCTCGGTATTTATTGTAAATAATCAAAGCAACCAGTATACACTCCAGGTCATGTGGGAATAGGCACTTGCATTATAATTTTATTTATAGTAATTCAAGTAAGCGACCAGTAAGTGCCCCTGGTTGTGTGGGGATAAGCGCTTTCGTTATTATTTTGATTATAGTAATTTAAGTAAGCGACCAGTAAGTGCCCCTGGTGGTGTAGGGATAGGCGCTTGTCGTATTATTTTATTAATCATAAATAATTAAAGCAACCAGTAAGCTCTCCTAAATGTGTGGGGATAGGCGCTTGCGGTATTATTTTAGTAATCATAAATAATTAAAGCAAGCTCCCCTAGTTGTGTGGAGATAGGTGCTTGCGTTATTATTTTAATTATAGTAATTCAAGTAAGCGACCAGTAAGTGCCCCTGGTTGTGTGGGGATAGGCGCTTGTCGTATTATTTTATTAATCATAAATAATTAAAGCAACCAGTCAGCTCTCCTGGTTGTGTAGGGATAGGCGCTTGTGGTATTATTTTATTAATCATAAATAATTAAAGCAACTAGTAAGCTCCCCTAGTTGTGTGGAGATAGATGCTTGCGTTATTGTTTTAATTATAGTAATTCAAGTAAGCAACCAGTAAGTGCCCCTGGTTGTGTGGGGATAGGAGCTTTCGTTATTATTTTAATTATAGTAATTTAAGTAAGCGACCAGTAAGTGCCCCTGGTTGTGTGGGGATAGGCGCTTGTCGTATTATTTTATTAATCATAAATAATTAGAGAAACCAGTAAGCTCTCATGTTTGTGTGCGGATAGGCGCTTGCGGTATTGTTTTATTAATCATAAATAATTAAAGCAACTAGTAAGCTCCCCTGGTTGTGTGGGGATAGGCGCTTGCGGTATTATTTTATTAATCATGAATAATTAAAGCAATCAATAAGTGCCCCTGGTTGTGTGGGGATGTGCATTTGCGTTATTATAATTCATTTATAGTAATTTAAGTAAGCGACCAATAAGCGCCCCAAGTTGAGTGGGGGTAGGTGCTTGCGTTATTATTGTAATCATAGTAATTTAAGTAAGCGACTAGTAAGTGCCCCTGGTTGTGTGGGAATGGGCGCTTGCGTTATTATTTTAATTATAGTAATTTCAGTAAGCGACCAGTTAGTGCCCCTGGTTGTGTGGAGATAGGCGCTTGCGGTATTATTTTATTAATCATAAATAATTGAACCAACCAGTAACTGCCTTGTGTCATAAGGGGATTGGCGCTTGCTTTGTTGATTAAAAAATTTTATTATTCATTGAAACTCATGAGGCTGCTTATTGGCCCATTGGGTTATTCGGTTAAATAGCTTGGGATTAGTTCATCAAGATATTGTGCATGTGAGTTATTGTGTGTCGAGTTATCTGGGTATTTGCGCCTTGCACCAAATTGCCAATTGGAATTTCCCACAAGTTTGCCAGTCATATTTGGGGAGAACCACTGGCTTTCCCCTTCCATTTAGCTTTTGCATTTTTCTCACTAGGATCTGTAGCTATATAAAGGTCCTACTAATAAAAATGCAAAATCATGTCCTCCCCACCCAACACTGGGAGAAAGCCTTCTGTCTAGGTAGGTTTACAAAAATTGCAACCTCATCCAATTTAACGTAGAGTTTGGCGCTAGTGCATCAAAGCCTCTAGACTTATGCTGAGGGGGTGCTGCTCTGCGTTGATTGGCTCCACCATATTTAATACTTGTGGCGGTAAAGACGAAAAGTATAACATAATTTACAGTTTTTTTTTTATTTAAGATTATTTTCAGTTACTAAAAGTCAAAATACATTAAATCGTAGATTTTTTTCCATATTTATTGAGATATTTGACCCCAAGTGCCAATAACCCCATAACCCTATATTTTTAACAGACTAGATCATAGATCACTCATATTAATCATATATCATGTTATTATATCACACTTATAAAATAGTTTGGTAAGCTCATAAGTCATTATTTCTGGTAAAATGTAATTTTTAGTGATTACTGATATTATAAAGTTATAACACTAAGTTGTCAGCATTTTTTAGATAAAAATTATGAGTTGATTGAAATTGTAACCAGTGCATTCAAGTCAACTGATATAACTACACGCCTTGTTTGAATTGCATAGAAAGTACAGGGTTGTCAGATTAGTGTGTGACATTTGAATTTACCGCCAGACTGTATCGATCTTGCGATATATTGCTTACTCAGGTACTTAAATGGCAGTTTTCTTCTTTGTTTTGCTTGCGTGGTTGTTCCCACCTCGTACGTGTCATGCAATGCTTCCACCACTCATAACATGCCAGCCAGGTAGCTGAAACATATATATATATATATATATATATATATATACGGTAGCAGCCATTCTCATTCTCTACTCAAAGCCTCGTGCCATGCTGAGTATATAGCACAGTACCTACATAGTGCAGAAAAGTCAGACTTTATAGTACGTGTGTATACCTATATATCCTTTGTGTAGAATTGGTAGTACCTATTGTTATTTGTTATCGTATACAGTACGCCAAAAAGCAAGTTACACCTGTGAAAAGTGCTGTTTGAATGCGATTTCTAAATTTGTGCAAGTTAAGACTTATCCAGAACTATTAACGTTGGGGTCAAGAAAGACTTGAATTTTGACTGCAGTTATTATTTGATATAACTAGAGTGTTTAACGAATATACAATATTCTTGAAAATGAGTGAGGTAATTACTATCAGTTCGTCTGACGACGAGGTTGTATTACCTAAAGCTTCACAAAGAAGAACACATGACAACACTTCGTCAAAGGTAAAAAAATATATTTATTCTCTTATAATCTAATAATTTTAATATTGTCTTGTGTAACCTTCTTTATTCTCTTTTATAAATATACAAGTCAAAAATCGTCAAGTTGCTTTACAATTATGAAGGGAGTGCAAACTGATGTTGCCATTAAAAATTTGAATCACTTGAACACATTAAACATTTTTTACACTCTTAATTATGAAGAAATACTTCTTGTTTTCGTAAACAATGGCTGTAGACAAAAATAACCAAATGCTAGCTTCAGTAGATTTGTTTGGCTTAGAGATCCAGTGCGTTTGGAGGACTCTGGCTTTTGAAACGGAACACGTAGTCTTGCTCCGAGCTAACCGAATAACTTTTATAGGCAACATATTTGTATTCATGACCGAGGCTAAACATATAGATATAAACTACAAACCCAAGTGCACAGATCTATGCACTTAAGTATGTAAATTTTTTAACGCTTTTTATCTTGAGTTATACACTTAAAACGCATAAAATTACGTAGATAAAAGTGTGTATCAAAAGATGATACAATTTAAGTGCGTAGAAACTATATATGCACTTAGATTTACAGTATACCCACTATAGAAGTTGCTTTGGTTAGCTTGTACCGCTCAGAACAAGAACAAGGGCCTGATTCACACCTTCCATAAACTAAATTCCGTCTGAGATAAACTGTCACGTTAAATTATTATTTATAATTCTACACATCTTTTTTCGAGCTGTCATATGTTCATTTATGTACATTACTTATTTTCGTAGGTGGTCAAATGCCAGTTTATCGCCAAAATTGCGATTTTTTACTTTTGCTGGCGATTACAATGTCAGACCTGGCTCGTGACATTTTTTCGGCGGTTTTTTAATAATTTATTGAATTAACATCTATTTGAATCAAACAAATTAAATTACAAAATCGTATAACATATTAAACTTATTACACAGTGAAAGAAAAGGATAGTTTTTAAAGATAAGTTGGAATTTCAAATGAAATTTAATATGGAATTCTCTAGTTAACGATTTGACAAAAACAATTTCCAAGTATAATAAGTGATTTGTGATAAACTAAAGATAATTAAAATCACGAAATTTTCGAAACAACAAGTATCAATAATAGATTAGGTATATCTATTAAGATATTAACGAAACTTTGACTTTCTAATCATTCTTGGAAAAAAACGTTTTTATCAAGTCATTAAATATAGAATTTTAACTTGCGGTATATTCAAAGTTATAACTTTTTTAAAACCAATAATACATTTTTCAGATGTAAAATTATAAATGTACCAAATGTTGAATAGTTATAAAACGGTTATTTTCATTACATATAAATAGCGATATCAATATTAACAACACTTTTACAGGTTACTCTATCTTCACTATAATTAGTGTTAGTTCCTCCTTAGATAAAATACAAAATTTTTGTATTCCATAAATTTGCATATTTATTATGCATTGTAAAAATTGCTCTATTTGAATTCAAGTTTAAATGATTGTTAAGTATTTGAAAACAATCTTTTTCTAACGAAATTTAATTTTCTATTTTCACTTTCTATTTTTACAATAATTTAAAAAATTAGAATAAGTTGAATGAAGATTATTTGTTTAAATTGAAATTGTCATATTTTTAGTTTCAAGGGTATAC
>NW_019379679.1:279932-291795 GCF_000648655.2 Copidosoma floridanum
TTATCTATTCTCTATAATTCAATGGCATGTACATTTAGCGAAACATGTTGGTAATTTTCTCACAATTCTGAAATAGAAAAAAAAAAATTGCCTTAAATTAACCTATTATAATTTTAGCTCTTATTCTGTAAAAGAACAGGAGTTTTACATTTTTGAAATTTCTTGGGAAACCGATAGTGTTTTGTAGTTCGTGGGATCACCACTACATTATTAGGTTTCATCCACAGTTAATTGTATTTTGTCTTTTTACAGCGCATGAGCTTATCAAAAGATTTTTTTATACCAATACGTTGATGTCTCACGCAAAAAACCAGTTTTTGCTATTATTATCATTTGTTTGGACCATCTGCAGTGGTTCAAAAATATTTAGTTTTAGTTTTCTTTCCATTTGTTATCATTATTATCTATTTCCAACGACTTTAGAATTGAAAACTGCAAAAAGCTAATTTTGTCACACCATAATCTTAATTTTTTTCATTTCTGCAAAAACTTTCTTGGATCTTGGTCTAATGCATGTTTCTAATCTACTGAGCTTGAATCTGTAAATCGTTCGTAGTGATGGATGTAGACCTGTATAACGATTTTTTTTTTTATGATTATATAAGTCCAAAATATTCTTCAAAAATTTTAATTACTCACTAGCACAAAGCCTTTTTTATTGGAAAGCAAAATAATACGTAACGTTTTTAGTTGTGATAAAGTTTATATTTTGTGCTCGACTATCGGAAATTTTTTTTCTTACCGAAAGTGTAAAGTGATTATCACGGGCACATAGTGTGCTCCGGTAATGAAAAACATAAGCAAGTTGCACTTTAGACCCTATGGATAAAAAAAGCTAATATTTTAATATATATACGTTTTTGAATTACCTAATTACGTTTTGTGCTGCTCTACGATTGTTCGCACAGTTTTCTTCATATCATGTTAAAGAAGACTATTCTTTACTCTCTAGCCTATAATTTACCTTTTCATCGATAAACTAGTGAGAAACTTGTGAAGGCACTGAATTTGATTGGACATTTTGTTAGTACATTTAAAAATCATTTATTAATCATTTTTTTCTGAAGATTTACTTAAAACTAAGGGATTTACACACACTCAGTAATAGTTGACAAGTGGTTTTATACAAATACCCAAAAGAGAATGTTCGATCAATAACATGATGTACTTATCAATGGGTCTGTTTTTGAAATCAAACACAGACCCATTGATAAGTACATCATGTTATTGATCGAACATTTTTTTTTGGGTGTTTGTATAAAACTACTTGTCAACTATTTGTAAGGGTGTGTACTGTTTTATATTTAGAGTTAGTGTGGTGATTTAATCTTAACGTGACTATTTTTCTAGTAAGGAAAAACAAAAAAAAATCCAAGTATGATATTGACCTTAAGTTAAAAATAAGCAATAAAATACCTTATCATGTTGTGCAGCATATACTGAATAAAATTGAAGGAAATATTATTTTTTACTTTTTTAAAATTTTAATTAATTTTTATACATATGATATTTATCTTTACCGTAGTTCTTTTTTTTTACTAAGCTATATCTCGATTAACTAAACAACAATTTTTGTCAAAACATTTTTTTTTTCCATAGTACCAGATTTTAGACTTTTTTTTCTCCTAAGATAGAAACAATGATAGTGCGATCCAAACGTGAGTTTATATGCCTCGAAGATGTGAGATTTAATTAATCTTAGAATAATTAGTTATGCAAATGAAAGTGATTTAAGAAGGTATATTATTTAAGTTTAAGAATCCATATTATTTATTATGAAATACTTCAACGAAGAATTCAATTAATTTTAGAATGAACGAATTCCTCGCATTTTAAGTGTCTTTCTAAAATCAAAGATCATCGTATTATTCTTTTCTACCTAATTTTTTTTTATTAGTTCTCTGTGTCCAAAGAAAAACATTCCATAAAATAAATCAACGTAGGTGCCAGGGATTTGAAATATTAATACCTTAGTGTGAAATAAATAATATATAAAGCCATGTCTAACATCAGGACTACCACCACCGTATGAGGTTAATCGAACGTTGGAGCCCATTGTTTCAACCAATCACAATCCTAGGCACGACCACGTATCTACTCGTAGCAAACACGAACTTCTTTTACTCCTACCCTTTGAATATCACGGTCAATCTTCTTAAACTCGCGACCATCAAGCGCCTTTTTTCTCCTGCGACCGCAACTTTTGGATATTTTGTCCTCTTCTATTATTATTTTCATAAGTATTCAAGCTATGTATTGATTTTGAGCCTTTTGTTTATAAATAAGTTGACAAAAAACTGATTTATTGAAGATGGTTTTCAAGAAATATCCCCTTTACTGTCTCAGTGCCACAAATCACAGGCCAACAAATACACCTATGTATGTAATCTATTATTCTTGTTTTGCTTGCATCTCTCATCTTTTTTCTCTTACTCTTTTATTAATTTGTTTCAATTGTTAAATTAAATAATAAATTGTATGATTGACTTATCAGTAAATAAAGAGATTATCGAACCTGATTAAATAACGCTTGTTATCTTATTTCTTATAAAATAATTTAGCAAATAAAAATTACTTTAACAAGAAAAATCACTCGGTCTCTCGACCTGCTGAGCGACCAAAATCGCTCGTCTCTCATACAACTGCCGAGGACATCGGTGTCGCGGCTTTTAACGTATTACGTGCGATATCATATCTTACTAATATATAAAGCCAATTCGTTAAAACCGTTGTAATCGCTAACCGCGAAAACTACTGAACTGATTTTGCTGAAATTTTGCACACTGATTCATGATACTTCCTAGATGGTTTTAGTATAGTTTTTATGTTAAAAAATTAAATAACAATAGCAATAAATGAGCTCAAAGTTTTGCAAAAATACGCCAGCTTTTCACTGTAGTTCAGTAAAATCCGCTAGGTGGCGTCGACATAAAATCAAGGCTACCTGCAACAGAATTAAATAAGTGTGGTAATAATACGCCGGAGCGTCTTGGTAACTTATGCAGACGTGCTTCGGCAGTTAAACAAGCTGCATAGACAATGAAGATTACAGTCCTGCAGCCGGATATCCCGGTTACGGACGACACTATTCTCTAAGGGAGAAGGAACCTAGGTTTCCATTCACCCTGGATCTTGACGAGTGCGATAAAAAAAAAAGTCATTCCAATCGATGACGTCTCTGCCACAAAACCAGGAGACACATCTAGCCAGAGCACAATCTGCACCAACACTTCAGAGTTGTGGGGCAGTCCCACCATCCCACCTGGTGCAGTTAGAGAATTTGTTGCTACAAATGTTAGCAAGAGAAAACAGCTCTGTGGGGGAACGGGCAGCCACAACGGCTACCTTCTTGGTCGTCGCTTCCCCAACTCGCTTACCCACATGTTCCCATCTAACAATGAGCGATTGGTTATCCGGGGAACGACCCAAAGACGAGATATCTTTGAACAGCAGCATACCTCCCTCTATCACAGTCTCCGTACATAGAGACTTCCACGGTAAGAATCAAGCTACCCATAGCCAGCTCTTCATCATCAGGAATAATAATAAAGAATAGCCTGAAAGTTTCACCACTGGTGCTTTTTAGGGCCATTATAAGTATTTACGCTCCCTACTTAACCATCAATTTCATCGGTTCTTTTTAGGGGCCACCTAAGTGTAAACTACCTTGCCAACAAATACATTTTTACTACCATTTCCGGAAGCGATTCGTCGACTAAAAGACTATATTAACTAAAGACAGGCACTATTAAACCAAGTCAGCCATTCACTGGCAGACGTCACCTGCGGAGTTGTTCTTCGCAAGGCTGGAAAACCCGGTGACCGACGACCCTATACTACCCTCTCGACTCTAAGCATTCAACCAGGAATCACTGATCCTCTCCAAGGTCTGCGTTGGGCAAACCTATAACAGCTATGAAGGAAAAAAAACTTGAGCCAACGGGACAGCCTCCACTGGACAAGTATCACTAACCAATCTCCCCATCTAAGATCACCAAAACAACTGAATCTGCAAATAAAAAAGGTGCTTTAGACACCAACGTCTTCGACGTTATACCGGGAGACGTTGGGAAAGAGCACTACAACTAGCCCCAAAGCTTCGGACTTTGTAATTTTTCTCCCAATCAGTCTGGGTCTTCAACAGCAAGCCAGAGAAGATCACCCTGAGGTATCCAGGCAGTCACAATTGCTGTTAACTGCAGTCAAGAAAGAGTTAACTTAAGAAGCTCACCGGTCTTTTTTAGGGCCATCGGACGTCGAACTACTTTGCCAACAAATATATTAGAACTTAACAAAGTTGACAGAAAACAGCCTTTAGGGGTCACACAAATTTTAAGCATGCCAAAAGTCGCAAGAGGGTGAATTGGAAGAAAAACTTCAAGTGTATCTAATAAATACAATTTTACTTAGGCGTCAAGAAACTGACGCAGAAAATTTATCGAGATTGAAACAGCAGCGTCAAAATCGACAACTAAAGAGTCCATTACGTGAGAGATCAGCTTTTCATTGAACCCTCACAGCAATCTCTGAAATCTTTGAAGATCCTACTTCAGATTTTTAAATAAGTAGAAAATGTTTCTGTGTTTTTGTGGCAATAAAAAATGTAGTTTAAAATCTTAACAGCTTTAAAAAATAGCCCTTTTCGTGAATTACACGGGAGAAACTGTAAATCAACGGCTCCTTATGGCCACTGATTATTTTATGGCATAAAGAACGCAAGGTACTTTTCAGCACAATTATTGTTTTGAATTCTTACACCTTATTATTTGACCAAATAAACTATATGGATTCCGAAAATATATGTTTTTAATAAGAAGATTTTTGTTCTGAGATGTGTCAGGAATATGTGTAAAATTTCTAACTGAAAACGTTTCACATTACATGTCAACACACTACGGTGTCATATTTAGTAAGTCTCAGGCGAAGCCGAGACGGGGGGCTGCTAGTGTATTTATATAGATAGTCTAAGAGCTGCAGCCCAAATTGACGCCACTCTAATATCGAGCATGGATGATTATGAAAAAATAGTGGCGAACTGGCGGCAAATATTTTTCTTTGTAGGAATGTCCATTGACTTTTGAAATTTCTTTGTTTAAGTCTTTGTCTGGTTTTACTTATAAATTATTAAATCTTTCCCATGTGTAATTTTAAAATTAAATTTAAAAAAGCATTTGCTGACTAGTCCTATGCTCTTCTGCGTCAAGAATTTTTATAAGATACTCAATAGGCATGAATAAAAATTTCTACCTATTAAACTAAACCACTACCATTGAATTTATAAGTATTAAGCTCATTTTATTAAGAAACAAATATGTCAATTAAAAAATAGTTATTTACGTAACAAGTGCGGAAAAGACGATTTCCCGCACGAGTCGTGATTGACTCGCACGAGTGGCCGGAGTTGACGGGAATGAGTGCCAGTTGAGCACACGAGTGCGTAGCACGAGTGTGATCACACGGCACGAGTTACCGTCACCGACCACGAGTGCTAGTTTATCACACGAGTGAGGGAAATCGTCCCGCACAAGTTGTGTACAAGTTTTTTCGCAATTAGTGTTTTCGCAAAATATTTTCCGCACACTTATTGCGAAAAAAACTTGTTCGCAACTCGTGCGGGACGATTTCACAATCACGACTCGTGCGGAGAATCTTTTTTTTCGCACTTGTTACGTAAATAACTATACTTTGGAATTACTACCACCTATAGGTATACTATAGTATATATACTAAACTAGTCCAGTAAAAATCGTTTACGGATAAAAGTGGGTAATTTCTCACCAGCTGCTCTCCCCTAGAAACTATATTATTAGCGGGTACGTGGTATTTAACCAAGGGCTTTAATATATTATGCGCTACGAGAGTCCTTTTTTGACGTGCTGATGGATATATTATTTAGGTACTACCTACCGATCGTGTAAAGGGGGTCGGAGAGCTACGAGACAATTAATAATTAGGGAGAGTAGTTTTGTCCTTGATCACTAGGGGAAAGAGGGGCAGGATGGATTCAATGGGTAAATCGGTCAGTCACATTTTCAATAAAAGAAATTATTTGTATGCCACGGACTATTTTTTTTCTTACTTTTCAATACTTTCTCTTTAATCGTCTGAAACTTTTACATCCATAAAATTTATTCTCGAATTATAAAATTTTTTTCGAAATTTAGCTTCAGAACATGCGTGCCGTCGAAAATTAGTAAGCTTTGTTTGGATAGTTAATAATTATTCAGGAATTTTTAAATTAGGTACGATTGAAAGAGCCATTGAAGAGCTTTTAGAAACCAGTCGAATTATTATTGTACTATGTTTAAAACAAAAGTTATACTGTTTTTAAAAAGATGTGTTAAAGAGGCAGGTCAGTCACCAACTGGAAGGACAGCATGAGCACTGGGACTAGTCCCAAGCAGACATTAGTATCGCTTTTCTAACCTAACTTTTCGTTTTCTAAAACTTTGTTTATTTATTGTACAACTTTTGATATACTTAGTAAGAATTGAGAATGGTACGAAATTACCAAAGAAAAAGTATAGGAAAAGAGTGGGTCGATGGTCAATTGCAATTGGCCATCGATGCAGTGCACAATGGTAAAAGTATAAAAAGTTCTACTGTTGACTTGATTATCACCAGAACGACCCTTCAGAGGAAATTGAAAAACCCAAGTATAAAAAGGGTAGGTAAGTCAGTAAACCGACGAACTTCAATAAGTTATGCCAACATTGGTTGATTTTATTTGTAAACATTTATATTTATACACTTATGTACTAATTAGTGTTACAAAAGTTTCTCATGATAAGCGAGAACAAGCTCTGTGTTAATATATTATTCACTTGACATGGAAATAAGACTGATTTCTTTTCTTTTACAACTCAAATGATAGTAGAAATTTTTTATTATTCCACAAGTACGGTATTGAAATCCAAAAAATTATAAGAAGTGATATTAATAATTAAGATTTGAAATATTTGTTAAACTAAACGATTGAATATTAAATTTATCTGTATGTGTTTTCATAAAAATCAAAAAATTATACCAAGTGATATTATTAATAAGGTTTGAAATATTTGTTGAATTGAATATGTATAAGTAGTTATTATATTGAATAAAATCGACAGAGATCTATCGATATGAATTTTTATAATTTTTACATTAGGGATCTATATATGTCTATGTATATATATACACCTACATGCCTATACAAAAGTTTTCCTCAACTCTCCATGCTCATTGTGTCCCACGCTGAGGACCACCTTGCCCCTTAGGGGAGCAAAACGGTCTTTTCAGAAAGGTGTAGTAATTTTTTTTTTATAATATTATTTCTTTGCTTCTTCCACTTAAATTTAATTTAATTCCATGACACATACTTTACACTTCAAGAGTCACCCGTTATAATTAGTAATGTACTTAAATAAAAAATATGAGAGCTTGGTGAATCTAGGGTGGCCCATACCACCCGCCTTTCCCTACATGCCCGGTTAGGTAGTCTGATAACTCTTTGGCTTGATTTTTATAAAGTAGTTGATTGTCCTTTCTGTGATTCTCACATCTCTCACGGATTGTAAGAATCACATGAATCTTCTCTCAAATGAGTAATGTAAAAATTTCACGGAATAGTGTCTTGACTTTTTCAATTTGATCGATCGCTTTGGATAAAAATCTGTTGCAAAAATCCAGAGCGTCTTCAACTAGAGAAAGATACTGTATCGGGTAAATAGGCCGAAGGAATTGTAGAATAAAAGTTTAATACACTCCAGTATTTTTCATGTCTCAGTTAATCTATATAATTATAAAATGTAAATCATGAATTGTTATTTTCAAAATCCTTTTTATAACTCTTATTTGAGTTAGATTTCAAGTGAGTACTGACTGTTCTCAGATCTCATTATATGCTCTACAATAGCTTTGCAGCAATAAAACTATTTTAGTCGATACACATACATGACGACTCAATTTAGGATGAAATAAAGTTGGAAAGTCTCACATTATATATTTTGATATTTACTTTTATCATTACCTACTTACAAGAGCATAATTGCTTTTTTAAACCCATAGTTTTGAAGTTCACTCGAAAGTACATTCATCCTCCTGAGTTTGCGGATCAGCTCTCCATCGTAGGTGCATCCACCTTATGCTTCCACAACTCCCTGAGCGTCCCTTAGATTTTAGATGACTGGCAAGTAGCAAATTCGGTACCCTGGCATTGGAGCTGCGCAGTCAACGCACGTTCTTGAAACCCGCTCGTGGTGGTCGGTCTCAAACTCGAGACTCCTGAGACTCCCACAAAGCTAGCACAGTCACGTTAACGAAATTGAATTCGTTTAAGTTTTTTTTTTTTTTTTTTTTTTTTTTTTGTATTTATAATGGATTTTTTAATTTAACAACACATAGATGGGCGATTAATACCCAGAAAAATCCATTTTCTTAAAATCCACCTTCGTCTGACCAAACTCGAACTCGTACTACTTATAATTGGGTGATTCGCGGTTTCCTGGTGAGTTCACTACATATTATACCTTATGCCTAGGAAAACTTTCCAAAAATTCTTTTACCTTTGCTCGATAATCGTCGTAGGCTTAGGCGTTCCTAGCTAGAAATGCAAGCGGCTTCTCAGGTGTCTCGAGAACGATGAGGTAGCTTCCGCCAGCAGAGTCTCGCTAAACAGTTAGTGTGACGATGCTTACTAGCAGCTTCTCTGCAGTGCTACCTTTGAAGTATTATTAGTACTGATGTACACACATAGTTGAGAGCAGATCGATGCTTAAAATGTGTGTGAGTATGCACATGAGAGAGAGGGAGAGGATTCATGTATAATTTTTGCATTTCATTATCATAAAAAATATGTCCAACCATAAAGTTATTTAATTTTACCCTTTGTGCAGGCGTTTACGGTGGGTATAGAAAAAAGGGGGAGAATAAAAGATACCCAATTTTAAATCATTGCACTTCGATTTTGATGCTAATATTTTTAAAAGTGCAACTAAATATTTAATTTTTTTCTGACAGTCATCTGTGCGTAAATAGACTCCATCCAACTGTTATAGTCGATGATAATACCTTTAATTCGATGCTTTCAGATCCATATATAACAATAATTTGCTTCATGTTCATCTTTTTTCGTAAGAAATGAAGACACTATCATTTAAAAGTTTGAAATGCAATTAGAAACTCTACATCACAGTCTTAAAGCCAAAACAATCAATAATCAGCCTAGAGCAAATACGCCCAGCTCTTCTTCTCGCGATGCTGCTCCTACAGCTCTTCATTCCGCAAAGCCTTGGCTGTTCCTGTTTTAGATTTCTCGTTTAAGCCACAATCAGGAATAATAAATCATCCAAAGCAAATTGTCATACTTTTTTTAAACATTTTTTTTTTATTTAATTAAAATTTATCAATAAGCGATAGAGCATGGAAGATAAGTATCCAAACCAGTATTACAGTGTTTTTACATAAAAAAAACTGATTAAAAGGTAAGCAAACATCAAAAAAAGAAGCAAATTTCCATTTTCAAAAACTTTGTTTATTTATTGTACAACTTTTGATATACTTAGTAAGAATTGAGAATGGTACGAAATTACCAAAGAAAAAGTATAGGAAAAGAGTGGGTCGATGGTCAATTGCAATTGGCCATCGATGCAGTGCACAATGGTAAAAGTATAAAAAGTTCTACTGTTGACTTGATTATCACCAGAACGACCCTTCAGAGGAAATTGAAAAACCCAAGTATAAAAAGGGTAGGTAAGTCAGTAAACCGACGAACTTCAATAAGTTATGCCAACATTGGTTGATTTTATTTGTAAACATTTATATTTATACACTTATGTACTAATTAGTGTTACAAAAGTTTCTCATGATAAGCGAGAACAAGCTCTGTGTTAATATATTATTCACTTGACATGGAAATAAGACTGATTTCTTTTCTTTTACAACTCAAATGATAGTAGAAATTTTTTATTATTCCACAAGTACGGTATTGAAATCCAAAAAATTATAAGAAGTGATATTAATAATTAAGATTTGAAATATTTGTTAAACTAAACGATTGAATATTAAATTTATCAGTATGTGTTTTCATAAAAATCAAAAAATTATACCAAGTGATATTATTAATAAGGTTTGAAATATTTGTTGAATTGAATATGTATAAGCAGTTATTATATTGAATAAAATTGACAGAGATCTATTGATATGAGTTTTTATAATTTTTACATTAGGGATATATATACACGACACCTACATGCCTCTACAAAATTTTTCATTGACTCTCCGTGCTCATCGTGTCCCACGCTGAGGACCACCTTGCCCCATAGGGGGGCAAAACGGTCTTTTCAGGAAGGTGTAGTAATTTGTTTTCTATAATATTATTACCCTTTATAATTAGTAATGCAGTTAAATAAAAAATATGAGAGCTTGGTGAATCTAGAGTGCCCATACCACCCGCCTTTCTCCTATCTGTGCAATTTTGGGGCGAGGCCGTTGCCTGTCCTTTTGCTGCAGATAAGCAATGCCAAAGGGCCTCTATTATGAGGGGAGTAGTAATTTTTTATGCGTCCCTTATTGGATTTGTCTAGTTGTGTCAATGATGGTTGTGTGTCAAAGACATTTTGCGTTTCAGCGAGGGCCATAAGTTGTTCCACTGCTTATTTCTCCACTTCTTTGACATAAACTCTTTGTACTTTTTGTTTGTTACTGTCTTGTCTATGGTTGAGATCTGAGTTTAGTCGCTTCTTAGCATAGTGTGAGCCGCTGATTAAAACATCATCTTGAAGATTGATTAAAGTCTCCATTTCAAAATCCTCTGGGAGGGACACTGTTTTGAGTAAAGCACAGCAATTAGATTATACTTACATGATTAATTGTACGAATAGCTGTTTTACTTAACATTATGTAAATCAAATTTAATGATTGCTTTTCTTACTCATAAAATTGAGTAAAAAGAATGAACAATCATGTCATGTTTTAATCGTCTGCCATTTATTTTTATTTATTCTGTTTGCACTTTAAATTATGTTGCCAAGTAGGAGCTTAATGAATTATTAGAAATCATAAAATTACAAGTCAGTACTTGGTTTTTCCAATAAAATAGCTATTTATAAGCTGGATTAACTTGTTGAATAAATTAAAAGCATGTAATTGTTAATGTTGAATATTTCAATTATCTTTCAATTACCTATTACTACTTGTTTATGTTCTGTTTTATGTTGCTAAAAATTTTTCCTCGCAGCGCGTCCGAGGGCCACGAGAGAAAAGAAAGAGGATCTATGTACACAAATATCTCCCTATATTATATAGTTGTATTGACGAAAGTTAGTCTCAGCCCCCCCAGCTTCTCCTTAGCCCTCTCTTGTAGCCCCTCCACCTCTCTTCCAAAAAATACCTTTTTATAGAATATTTTACCATCTGAAATGTTACAAAATCTATGTAATTTAGTACCCAAGTCACACCTCATTTTAAAGGTTTTTTAAGACTCTAATGATAGGTTCCCCTCTGCCTATTTTCTCCCTCATACTTACTATATGTCTCTGAAGGACCATTATTTCTTTAACTTGATTGAACTTTTAAATTTGGAATTTTTTTCTGGTCGATGTGTACTTTACCCAAATATAAAATTCTTGATTAACTGAGGACTTTATTTACAAAAATACAGAATTTAGGAGAAAGTATAATTGAATAGATAAACACAATTAAGCTTTCAAAACAACAATTTATTTTGTTAATTTAATGTTGTGATATTTTATGTGTCGTTTCAACCCATCTGTTCGTTTCAAACCCTTTCCACATTTTTCACATATCTTTTTTTCATGGTTTTTATGAAGTAACATGTGTCTGCTTAAATGTGACGATCTTTAAAGTTACATAGTTATGAATTACT
>NW_019379679.1:295603-308232 GCF_000648655.2 Copidosoma floridanum
TTTGTTTGATTAGAGACTTTTTTTTTCTTGTAATCTTTTATTTAAAATTGATTCTTTTTCTTTCATATTTCTAGCTTTTGCTCTTTCTTGTTTATTCTGTAATACTTTTTGTTCCTTTAATTTCTTTTCCGTTTCTTTCTTTTCTAACCGTTCAACCAACTCATCTACAGTACAAGCTGGGGCTACGTCTAATTCTCTCTTTTTGGGAATGAACTTTGGAACTGGAAGAGACGATTTTATTTCTGTTGACACACTTGTATTGGGTAAATCTAAAACATTTAAATAATTATAGCTTTTATCCGACCATTTAAGTTGTTCTGTATAAAACCAAACAACACTTTTTACCATTCTGAATATCGTCCAGGCTGCTAATATTGCTGTTGTTTGGTAAGGCTTGGGTTTTAAATGCGGCATCACTCTCGATAGGTGTGCTTTTTGCTGGTGAATCAATATTTTTACTTGATTGACGATCAAGAGTGTTATTGTTAGTGTTTGTTTCAGAATTATGACTGTTTAATACATCAACAGATACTGTGAATAATTATACATTAAATATTTATGTACTTACTCGCTTTCGTATAATTAGGAAGTTAAATAAATCATCCAAAGCAAATTGTCATACTTTTTTTAAACATTTTTTTTTTATTTAATTAAAATTTATCAATAAGCGATAGAGCATGGAAGATAAGTATCCAAACCAGTATTACAGTGTTTTTACATAAAAAAAACTGATTAAAAGGTAAGCAAACATCAAAAAAAGAAGCAAAAATATTTTTCAAAGTGCTCTACATATGAATATGTTCTTTAGGATTGAGAAAAAAAATTTGTACTCAAGCACGTGTAAGGATGACGAAACTAAAGAGGAGACTAGAGCGAGTAGTCACGTGACGCAAATAGCTTCTCCTGTTCTTGGTACTCCAAGACAGCGGACTATACTGCATAAACAAAAAAGTAAGTGTGCACATGTAACTAATTAAATCTGAATTAAGAAGCATCATTTACACGACTCTTTGTTCATTTCAGGCTTTAAAATAAATACAAAACTACGCTGTGTCCGTCCAACGCAACAAAAGTACTTATATTACTGACGCTGAAACTAACGGAGAACAGGTATTACAACAAAAATTCTACAGAGAAGAATATTAATACCTACTATAAGAACTTTAAAGACTAATTAATAAGTAAAGAGCAGAAAAAAAAAATTTAACTGAAAAACTCGCAACCACTTATCAATGAAAAATTAAAGCAAGTCAAACGAAAGATGAAGTTTAATTTGATAGTGTTAGTGACACGAATGTAATTATTAGAATGTGCAAGTAAGATATAGAATCTAACGGAAAAATGTTAAGTTTAATAATTAAAGACCATCACACAAATACAGAATCATAGTTACAAATAAAGAGACTCATTGATTAAACAGGAAAAAGTGATCTTGTTACTGCAAGAATTGTATTCAACTGAAACTGATAACTTAAAGAAAAGCATTGAGATCTTTCTTATTTTGCCACCCAATATCTTAAGTATCTTATGGAATTTTAACCAACGTATTCGTAAAAATACATTGGTAAAGATACTTCTTTTTAGGTATTAGATCGTTGTCAAAAATTTTAAGTGGCTTCAATATCCCAAACGACTTTAGAGTCTTCTTAAAAACTTGAAACTCCTTAATCTTCTAAAAGTGTATTTATCTTCTAGAGTTTAAATTTTGTTGGAGTTTATTGGATTAAGTTGTCTACTATTTTTAATACAAATTTTCCTTTGCACCTTAAGTACTTCAATATCACAAACAACATCAGATCAGATTCTTTAACGCGTGGGTATGTCTGCAATTGTTTACAAATTGCTTATTTTTCATAAACCAACTTCAAAAAAATCTGTCAGTCCTTACAAACAAAAGTCTCAAAATACATAGCTTGAATACTTATGAAAATAATAATAGAAGAGAACAAAATATTCAAAAGTTGCGGTCGCAGGGGAAAAAAGGCGCTTGATGGTCGTGAGTTTAAGAAGATTGGCCGTGATATTCAAAGAGTAGGAGTAAAAGGAGTTCGTATTTGCTACGAGTAGATTCGTGGCCCTACGGGATTGTGATTGGTTTGAACATTGGGCTTCAACGTTCGATTAGTCTGATGCGGTGGTCGTAGTCATGATGTTGAAAACGGCTCAATATATTATTTATATCATACTAAGGTATTAATATTTCCAATCTCTAGCAGCTACATTGGTTTATTTTAGGGAATGTTTTTCTTTGGACGCAGAGAATTAATAAAGAAAATATAACATATTTATAATAGTCCGTCTATTTCCTACGTGTGTTTTTGTTTCACGTTTATTTTTCCTGTGATCTGATTCTGGAATATAGCACTAACCCATTCGTAAGTGCATCATGCCATTGATCGAATACTCTTTTTTGGGTGTTTGTATAAAATCACAAATCAGCTATTCGTTGGTGTGTTGTACTTTTTTATATTTAGAGAAAGTAGTGATTTGATGATAAAGTAGCCGTTTTTTTAGTAAGGAAAAACTAAAAAAATCAAAGTACGATATTGACCACAAGCTTTAAACAAGCAATAAAATACCTAATTATTTTGTGCAGCATATTTATATACTAAGTAAAGTTGAAGAAAATATTATTTATTATTTTTTTTAAATAAAATAAAATATTTATGCATTTATCGCTACTGTAGTTTTTTTTTTAACTGCACTACATCCTAATTACTGTACAACAAATATTTTTGCAACACTTTTGTTTTTCATGGTAAAAGATATTTTTTTTTTTTTTAAGATGGAAACAATAATACTACAATCCAAACATGAATTTTTAGGTCTAGAAAAAAAGAGATTCAAATAATTTTAGAATTATAATTTGCACAAGTTTAAGTGATTCAAGTGGATCCTCGTTATTCTTTACGGAAAATTTCAATTAGGCAACCAACCGTTTTTACAATAAGCGATTTTTTACTCCCTTAAGTATCACCGTAAAATAAAAAAAAAACATCGTATTTTTTTTTCTATCTCATTTTTTTTATTAGTTCTATGCGTCCAACGAAAAATATTCCATAAAATAAACCAACGTAGCTGCCAGAGATTTTAAATATTAATACCTTAGCATGAAATAAATAATATATTAAGCCATGTCTTATATCAGGACTACCACCACCACATGAGGTTAATCAACCGTTGGAGCAAATTGTTCTAACCAATCACAACCCTAGGCAGGACCACGTATCCACTCGTAGCAAATACGAGCTACTTTCACTCCTACCCTTTGAATATCACAGCCAATCTTCTTAAACTCGCGACCATCAAGCGCCTTNTTTTTGTTTGATTAGAGACTTTTTTTTTCTTGTAATCTTTTATTTAAAATTGATTCTTTTTCTTTCATATTTCTAGCTTTTGCTCTTTCTTGTTTATTCTGTAATACTTTTTGTTCCTTTAATTTCTTTTCCGTTTCTTTCTTTTCTAACCGTTCAACCAACTCATCTACAGTACAAGCTGGGGCTACGTCTAATTTTCTCTTTTTGGGAATGAACTTTGGAACTGGAAGAGACGATTTTATTTCTGTTGACACACTTTTATTGGGTAAATCTAAAACATTTAAATGATTATAGCTTTTATCCGACCATTTAAGTTGTTCTGTATAAAACCAAACAACACTTTTTACCATTCTGAATATCGTCCTGGCTACTAATATTACTGTTGTTTGGTAAGGCTTGGGTTTTAAATGCGGCATCACTCTCGATAGGTGTGCTTTTTGCTGGTGAATCAATATTTTTACTTGATTGACGATCAAGAGTGTTATTGTTAGTGTTTGTTTCAGAATTATGACTGTTTAATACATCAACAGATACTGTGAATAATTATACATTAAATATTTATGTACTTACTCGCTTTCGTATAATTAGGAAGTTAAAATTTTACAAACCACAAGGATCATCAGTCGTAAGAGCAAGTATTTTTGACAGTGACGAAGAAGGCGATACAACCGGTGTACCTTGAGAAGTATTAAATTGTATAGAACTACTTAACAGTTTTTCAACGGTAGGGTGCTTGATTGAAGAGTCTGAAAGTGGTTGATGGGATGTTAATGCTGTTGTGGCTGAAGTTGGACCTGTTAAATTAGCCGTCTCAATTACTTATGCTACACAAAGTGATTTGGTATTTTATTGCTTTTTTTCAACTTGTGGTCAATATCATACTTCGATTTTTTTGGATTTTTCTTACTAGAATAACGGTCACGTTAACATCAAATCACCACACTGTCTCTAAATATAAAACAGGACACACACTCAGTAATAGTTGACAAGTGGTTTTATACAAATACCCAAAAGAGAATGTTCGATCAATAACATGATGTACTTACCAATGGGTCTGTGCATCATTCCAAAAACAGATCATAGGAAAAATAAATGTGGAACATAAACACGCGCAGGACGTACACGGACATTAATAAATATATTATAAGCAGAGAAGCGTAGTAGAACGTGGTAAAATTGA
Organism: Copidosoma floridanum; assembly: GCF_000648655.2. The sequence goes on from NW_019379679.1 coordinate 300,101, forward strand.
ATTGTCATGCACATTGAACGTATCAGTCCTGACACGCGATATATGAGGGAATCAAGTATTCTTCTTCGGCTCAATTCTATGTAGAGTCACTACTTTGTTTTATGCTGGGAAATATAAATAAGCTTTTGGAAATTTTTGTTGCAATTGTATATGTCCTTGTCATCAGGATAAAAGGGTGGGTGCGTTGAGCAGAGACTCTGTACATATGCATGTAAATAAAATAGAGCCTCATTATTGTATTTGGTTCTGTAATTATGGCCTAAACGTTTATTGCAAAAAACAATCTTGCCACTTAACTGTTCCAACATTTTCTTTTTTAAAGATTGTAGAGGAAGGCTTTCAGTTTATGATCGTGTGTTTTAACATATGAAAATGAGTTTATTTTGCACTGTCGTGGAGCTCTGAAAATCTGAAAAAATGCACTTTTTTAATCTTTAGAAATGTTTTATTTGAAAACTGTGGGGTTTATGTATATACATTCCTATTGGTTTTTTGTTCCAAATGTGCCAAATAATCGGAGAAAAATTTTTTCAGATCGAAAAAACAACTTTGACGAAATTGTTAACAAAAAAATTGTTTAAACAATACCTGATCACATTATTGCGTGGCAAGATGAACTTTCAGGTACATTACTATATAATAGGTACATACAAAAAAATTGGGTGCGAATAACTTTTGTTGGTTGATCACTGTTTGAGCCCGGTTGACTAGCGCAACATTGTCTCGTAGTTTAAGTCAAACATCATTTTGCAGCCAACACTTTTTTATTTACGACTATATCATTCCTGGTAACTTTGTTGAATTTGAGTCATTTTCAGGATACCCATTAAATATGACATGACATGCAGTTCTGTACGATCTGAAGACGCAAGAAATTTTAGGTCTAAAAATCAAAAAAGATTTCTTATCTGTTCCTTTTGAATTGTTAGGTTGCATTAATCAATATTATCAAAGTTCGTCACTCAAAACTTGAATACAAATAATTTACTGTAATAAAGCTAATTTTTTCGCGTACTGTAAAAAACACTAAACTGTTTTTAAATTCGTGCAACGTTGGAATAAACTGTGCATAAAAAAAATGTACAATGCATTTATCACAAAACCATACAACAAAAAGGAAATATAAAAGAAAAACAAGCATGGTCAAATAAAAATTTGTTGTTTAACAAATATCATGACTTTGCTTCTGGACTATATCGACCCTACCTTGCATACATTCTTTCCATCTTCTTGCTATCTATTATTCGGATTGGCTCTTCAAAGTAATAATTGTGTCAACAATTTTATTAATTTTAGGCACGATAAAAAACTCTTAAAGATCTTAGCATCGTAAAGTAATGTATTAACTCTTCTTAAGACAATTAAATGTACGAGTACAAACAAATTAAATAGTTTTTTAACACCAGATAGTTTTAACAATGCAGAGTAATTTTATTTTAATCATTACTTTTAGTTAACGAAATTAATGCTGAAAACAGTTTTTTCTTATGAACTATTTGGTTTATTTCAATCCAAAAATATTATTTAGTTATCTATTCTCTATAATTCAATGGCATGTACATTTAGCGAAACATGTTGGTAATTTTCTCACAATTCTGAAATAGAAAAAAAAAAATTGCCTTAAATTAACCTATTATAATTTTAGCTCTTATTCTGTAAAAGAACAGGAGTTTTACATTTTTGAAATTTCTTGGGAAACCGATAGTGTTTTGTAGTTCGTGGGATCACCACTACATTATTAGGTTTCATCCACAGTTAATTGTATTTTGTCTTTTTACAGCGCATGAGCTTATCAAAAGATTTTTTTATACCAATACGTTGATGTCTCACGCAAAAAACCAGTTTTTGCTATTATTATCATTTGTTTGGACCATCTGCAGTGGTTCAAAAATATTTAGTTTTAGTTTTCTTTCCATTTGTTATCATTATTATCTATTTCCAACGACTTTAGAATTGAAAACTGCAAAAAGCTAATTTTGTCACACCATAATCTTAATTTTTTTCATTTCTGCAAAAACTTTCTTGGATCTTGGTCTAATGCATGTTTCTAATCTACTGAGCTTGAATCTGTAAATCGTTCGTAGTGATGGATGTAGACCTGTATAACGATTTTTTTTTTTATGATTATATAAGTCCAAAATATTCTTCAAAAATTTTAATTACTCACTAGCACAAAGCCTTTTTTATTGGAAAGCAAAATAATACGTAACGTTTTTAGTTGTGATAAAGTTTATATTTTGTGCTCGACTATCGGAAATTTTTTTTCTTACCGAAAGTGTAAAGTGATTATCACGGGCACATAGTGTGCTCCGGTAATGAAAAACATAAGCAAGTTGCACTTTAGACCCTATGGATAAAAAAAGCTAATATTTTAATATATATACGTTTTTGAATTACCTAATTACGTTTTGTGCTGCTCTACGATTGTTCGCACAGTTTTCTTCATATCATGTTAAAGAAGACTATTCTTTACTCTCTAGCCTATAATTTACCTTTTCATCGATAAACTAGTGAGAAACTTGTGAAGGCACTGAATTTGATTGGACATTTTGTTAGTACATTTAAAAATCATTTATTAATCATTTTTTTCTGAAGATTTACTTAAAACTAAGGGATTTTTCCCATGAAATTTACCTATTAACAAAAATAAAGAGTTAGATAAGTTTGATTTACTTAATATATATTTTTTTAGGACTTCTTGAGGCCATTACAATATGTCAATGAACTATATTCATAAATCGTTAGCCTTGCAGAGTCCTGAAATTAAAATCTAAGAACGACCAAATATAATTTTGTATTTTGGTGCACCTTACTTTTTGCACAACACCCTTCATATTACACTGTCTTGTACTCATACATTAAAAAAATTAAACTAAGTAATAGTAACATTCAAGTGGTACCTTACGCAAACCTTACAGTCCACACTATAAGCTGTTTCGTGATGTTTGCAGTACCTTAGCGTATGCTAAGTATATTTGTGTAAATTGGTGAAAATTATGTAAAATTAATAATGCTATCCTAAGAAATGCAGCAATTTTAAGATTACTAATCAATAAAGCTATTCTTATTTACTTGACTACTTTAATAGAAATTGCACCGCATAAATAACTTTCTTTCTAATGTAATTTCCAGATAAAATTCTTCATAACTAAGTGCATTTAAACACTTAAATACGTTATTTATTTGAGTAGGTTTCAGGAGCGAACTAATTGTATTTATTTAAGATAACTCATATTTATTCCCATTTGAATTAGCCGTCAAACAGGTATTTACTTAGGCAACGCTGCGTGTCGTTTTTCTTTATATAATAACTTTTTGAAGTTTTGGTACAATAAAAGCTAGTGATAAAGGTTTTGTCGCGAAACTGCAGATTGCATATTTTGTATCGATGGTAATTTACAAGGCGCATTTACTTTCAAAAAGTTCTTCCCTCTAGCCATCTCCCTAGAGACATTGTTATTAGTATAATTAGCCTGACATAATTAAGGAGAACATTATTTATTGCAAAAACATGCCATAATGCAGATAAAGATGAAGTTTCTGTAGTATCATGAACTTGGACGAGTAAACAGAATTAAAAAAGAGAATCATTAGGAGAGTCTTAAAAGGTTTCGATTGTGATAATTTTGCAAGAATAAATAAAAATTAAATCTAAAAATCATTACAATCAATTCTGGTTGAAATCTTTGTAAAATGAAAATTTTAAAAAAATTTTTGCTACCATAAAAGTAAAATGATTCACTCTATCTGATTGAGATTAAGGAAACAATAGACATAGCCAATTTCCATTGTAAAGTTGTAATGTTTTCTATAATTATTCTTAATTTAATGTTGAAGTTAACCTGTGCTCTACTAGTTTCTACTAATCTCAAAATTCATAATAAGTATGTAGGTTTCGGTCACGAGACAATTATTCTCATAACTCAGGCAAGAGAATAGAAAATAAACTAATTTATAGGTAGGATATGTAGGATGTAGCTTTGCCGTTAAGATATGACGTTTATTATTTTTAGAATTATTACGATTGTTTGTATGAAACCATCTAACATATATTCGTGTACCACAATACTTATTTTCTATACGTGGAATCATTTTTGGCCTACCTGGCTTTCCTTCCGAGATACAATTGTGTTTCTAATTTTAAGGACGTTGCCTACTTATTGAAAATAATCACAGAAGTTGATGAAAATCGAGTAAGTGTATGAGTATTAAGAGCGTCTAGAATACACACGTTTTTTTTTAACATATGTTTTAATACTAATTATTGAGAAATGTGACAACGAAAATCGAATGGTTAACACGTGCTCTTATAGGACAGCTGAAAATTTTTGATTAAAAAATGTGATGAAAATCATACAAGACAACAAAATTTGAGGTGTAAAGAGAATGAAGTATGAGAAAGAATTGTGCAAAAGTTTCAACTGTTGTTATAATTGATATTACGGAAATATTTGTGACAGAATAATAAAAATAACATAAATAAAAAATATGTGGCAACGTTGCATCTACAGCCAGCAGAAGCTACAACTCGGTCCTGTAGTGTCACTTGGCAGTATTTTTAAAAAGTCAAAGGATGTTTCTGATTTCATGAAGTACCTACTTTTCGAAACACATCTACCTTTTCAGTATATTTTTGAAAAGGACTAAAAACACAAATACATCACATGTTTGTACATATACGTAGGTATACGAGACACTAAGCTGAGAGCAGAAGCAGACAACTTTAAATGTAGATTATATATATATTATAATTAATATGCGAGGTTGCCAGCCATCTACTTGACATTGATAACGTAGTTAGCTACTAAAAAAAACAAAAGTAGGCAACATCCTTAAGAGGTTATGCTAAAATGAGAATTTTTCAAAGATTTCGTCAACGTCCACATAATTTCTTCAAGTATGCCTTTTACTCTTTTTTTCAATATACAGCCGAAAAACGATAAAATTAAGGTTATGTTTGTGCACAATCTAATTCCTCCTTATTCGTGCGCCTCGATCAAGTAGTTTCCCTTAAGAAAACCTGTTCAAATTGTTATTTTAAGCTGTTTTTGCTTCTGTTTTAAGATACAGCGTTTTTTCTTGTTGTCAAAGGTTTCGTTGTTATATTATACATATGTAATACTTCATGCACGTTTATTTACGTAGATGTATACATATGAAAGAATAAATAGGAAAACAAATGATTTTTACCATGATTTTTAAAGACTTCAAAGTGATCAAGCGACGTTTTATGTCAGTTAGTTTTTACTAGATAGTCTTAGCTATAGCAGAGACCCAGTTTAGCCCAGATTACAGCCAAGTTACGATTTTTATCATGCAGCAGTAGGTATAGAGTAGAGAGCGTGCGGTGGCTCGGTCGGCTAGGTCGTGGATTGGCACGCGGGAAACCGTGGTTCGATTCCCGGCCAGTGCGAATTTCGGGCAAGTACCTCTGTGAGTCTCACATGTGCTTTTTCACCACGCAATGCTTCTCGAGGAGGGTCTAGACAATCTTCTCGCAGCTAAAATTGACTAATTTCCCCCTACCCCCCTCCCAGTAATGGGAGGCCTCCCATCCCTTTCTTTGTCCCTTTCCCAAGTGCTAAGTACCAATAGTAGTGCCCTTATTAAAGGAGCCGGACGTAGAGCACTAAGCACTGTGAACTGTGCGAACGACTTGCATCCAGCAAAAAAAAAAAAAAATACCAAAAACCAACTACTTTTGGTTTCATTTGTCACAACATTGCACCAAAGCTGCTTGAGTACCAACTAATAATAAATTTAACAGTACAGTTACAGTTTCTACTAAAAGCTGGATATTTTAAAGTTTTTTTAAGACCAGTATATTAATAATTCATTATATTTTATTACAATACGAAAACCACAAATACATTGAACTATTTTTTCACCAAAAACGTTTTCTTGGATTACAGAAAATTAACTAACTTGCCTTTTGTTGGTGTGGTACTTGACACAGCTGCTGGAAAAGCAGGATTCAAACGCTGTGATGTGTTACCTACATTAATTTTCTTTATTATTTTCTTGACTCAATTATTTTGTTGATTTGAAGAGGCTCTTTTATTGGATGACTTTTGTGTCAGTATTTTTCCAGAATGAAAACAAAGTGAACAAAGGTCAATTAAAAAATACTTTAAAATATAAGGTGTCAGGAAAAGCATACTATAATTTCCACATAGTGAATGGAGAGGTAAATCTGAAAGGTTGGTACTCCATCACTACAATTCCTAAGTTAATATAAGGTAATGATTACTCAATTTCTGTGTGACTTTTTTTGTTAAGTGTTACTATTTTTTAGTACATTCATAAATTTTGACGTAACGGAAGAATGTTTTTTACGAATTGTATTTCAGGTATCGTCAAGTTCTGGTCACTTGTGGACTAAAAGCGCGAACATCATACACTTAGTACCTAACCACCGACTAACGAGAGTTATATTTCTTATAGAGATCCTGTACAAGGTGCCGTTTTAACCCATGAAATTACTTTGCGCTTCTGAGTGAGAAAGCATAGAAATTACTTTAAGACTATTGGGCTGGAATAATTATTTTAGTTCCTGATGGCATATGTGAATTAGGCAAAAAACGCCTAAAGATAGAATTATTCAATGCTGTACGCCAAGAACAAGGCATTGTGCCCTCGAGTCACTCTGTCTTCAGGAATGTTTGTTTTACATTACAATGTCGTAGTAATGTTTGCATTCATCTAAATCGAATACTGGAAACTTGAAGAATATTCTGTTATTTTTAGTTCATGCATGCGTTTTCTACATCATTTATCTGCAATTTACATGACTACTATGCACATATAAGTTGATTATGAGAACGTTTGCTTATCTCTTTAAAGTTATTTAACTGTAATAGACTAGAGAGATAGATATATAATAAATGTATAGATGTACATTGGAGGCAGTTTAATTCGTTGAGCGGGAAGTATAAAATTTACCAATGAAAGAGGTTAGGTAATGGAATCAGCCAATGGGAATTGAATACTTGAATTTCCCGTTCAACAAATGAAACTGCCTCCAGTGCATGTCTTTAATTTTTAAGTACTATTGAACACACAACTTCAAAGAGGCACCTTGTGCTGTGGACGCATGAACTAAATTTTCACCTTAGCCTGCAGAGCATTTCCATGGATGTTTAACAGCACTTTGCGCCTCCGAATATAAAATGTTATTTACAATTTCGCTACCAGTTTGCGACAACTGTGCTATTATACATAAAAAGTCAAATATTTCGTCTATACGCCACAAAATATGATATTTCTGTCAGTGGTTGTCAATAAATAAAATGCACAAAACCGTATGCTAAAAGAAACAAGAAATAGATTTTCGTATTTTTTTACGTATTCTCTAGAGAACATATTTAACAATAGTTGTTAAAATAATGAAAATAGTTTAACAATTCATTTCTAGAAATGAGAGGCAATAAGTTACAGAATTGCGAGCCTAAATCTTCCAACAACACTTAATACATAGCCATGCAAGCTCGAGGTCAAAATTCTTGAAATTGAGTGGCTGAGCACCTTAATTTCAAGATTTTGTAGCAATATAAAATAGCAGAAGTGGTGTGTAATACATACATACATGCATATAGAGACAATCTAATCAAAAGCGTGAACACAAGACTACAAATAATTTTTCGATCGATTAAGGGGTGTGTTGTGATCATCATGTAACTGTAGCGATCTTCGTGTATTAGTTGATTTTGACCTCTGTGCAAGTGTCACTGTCAAACAAAAACAAGGTGAAAATAGATTAGCTAAAAGACTCTAGAATAAAGAAGATATAAGAATTTTTATATGCTGTCAATACACGCAGTAAGTAAAAGAACAGCTTTATATTTTAAAGTTCAGAATGTACAACAAGTGACGTTTTTTATCATTTTAAATAATGTTACGATAAAAAAATCACTTTCAGATACTTATTTGACTGTTAAAATTTCTTTATTTGTTTATCAGTTTTGACACTAAGGAGAAATATTTTTTACGCATTTTCTCTGGAATGATGTGCCTGCAACAGCAACTGTACTATTTTCGATTTTTCTTCATAACATCTTGTGAAAAACTTAACATGTAAAAAAATGTTTTAAAAAAATTCTAAATAAATATTTGCCAGTGGGTTCAAAATATTT